>RXPK01000058.1:929418-1179923 GCA_004143645.1 Protaetia brevitarsis
TACTTTTTAATATACACAGAATTCAAAAATGATTGTCAATTCGCTCACAGATGATGAGATCAGTAGTATTTTGCCGCGTATTTTAATGAGGTTTGAACCTAAGTCGTGTGTTGGAACATAAGAAAGTAAACGGATCTGTCATAAAATAAGGAAACGTAACCTATATTTGAACTCGCTTATATATACGACTATGATTGGTGTTTCTGCTTGTAAAAAGAAATGTAATTAATTTAACTTTACTAATATTATGATTTTACAATTCAGTACTAAGCTGGTGTTTAACTAATTTATTTATTATTTAAATTATAACATACAATTAGTATAATTATTAAGTGACAAAACTGCATCTCTCAGTTCTTCTATGGATATGCATGCGGTTTCTATAGATCCTATTTTTTTAGATAGCCAAAAATGAACTAATCTAATGGGGTTAGATTCAGGGGATCTTGGTGGCATCTTTGTGCTCTAACGAACTGTCAGCAACAAACTGTTGAAGTATTGGCAGGTTTGTCGAGCAGTATGTGCTGGAGCATTATCGTGCTGAAAATAACCTGCTTCAAGCTCATTTTTCTTGTAACTCTGCAATTAAACAATTCCAACATCTGTTGGTAACGTTGGCTGTTACAGTTTCTCGAAGAAATTGACCCTATTATTGCGTTGCCTGGACATAGTTAACTAAACTCCAACTTTTACGGGATGCAATTGCGTTTCTCGAAATTTGTGTGGATTTTCTGCAGACCGAGATACAATAGTTTTGTAAATTGATATAGGCTGTTAGATGAAACCAGGCTTCATCCGAGAAGAAATGATTTGTTTAGCAAGTCATCGTCCCTTAATTATTATTAAACCAATGACAATATTCCAATCGCCTATCGTGATCTAATGGTAATATTCCTGTACCGTAGAAACTTTATAGGGATGAAAATGTTACTTTCTTTTGACAGCTCGTTGCACTGAAGTGTATGATAAGCCTATAAATTATAAAATGTAATAAACTATTTCACTTAATGTTAATAATTGATTTTACCTGTTTGTTGAGGTATTACACAAATAAATTCCTTATTTTCTTACCAGTGTTTCAGAATATTTGTTGTGATATTAGAATTGTAAATATAAACGATTTGAAAAAAATTATAAGATAAATAATCAAAGATACTACAACACGCACGCCAATGTCGCTAAATGTCAAGAAAATTCATTTAATGTTTGAAATTTGTATGTAGCTAACTTCGCTCATTAAATTGGTAATAAGTATAGAGAAATTTTTCCGGAAAATAGTTTTTTTCTTACGACAATCATTTTAAATCACATGGTATATATTTTATAAGCTTGAAAATTTATTAGCTTCAAATTTTTAGGGATGTCATAGATGATATAATTACTACTGTCATCATCATCCATACACTACCAAAAATTAGTGGACATTTTTATACCATATTATCCGGCATTTTTGAAGAACACTAGGAGTTGCAAGATAAAAGATAAATGTGATTTTTTGTAAGTTTGCAAGTTTGTATATTGCTTTCAAAATTGTAACAATACCTAAATGTTGAGGGATGTCGAAGTTGTCGGCGGATATAACAAAATGTTTCTTACTGCCACTAACGAGGATAATGACAGAGTGCAATTCGCAGTTCCACATCAGTTTTTACCTATTAAGCCTGGTTTCTCCTGGTTTTCTCAGTTGAAAAACTAGATTTATATGAATCAAATGAATTCATTAAATATAAATAATTAATAATTCAAATGAAATGGAAAATATTTAAAGTGCCCTATTAAAAGAATATGTCCTTTTACCGCTAAGACAATTGCATTTATAATTCTCTTTCTCCATCGAAGATTATTTAATTTTTCTCCAACCACCCTCCCAAAAACTCCTCGTCTAAAAATTATTCCCTCCAAATTATACGTAATCTAATCAAAATGGCCGTCCCGACAACAAATGGAGAAGATTCGCTCTTACTCTAGATTATTTCTCGACCCTTCTCTAAATTGCCCGGAACAATGTTATTGTCATGCAAATGTTCCACGGCGAACTTCTGCTTGCCGCGTGGGTAAATAATTGAAATTCTGGACGCGACTTTAGACGGCACGGGGCACAGAAATATCCAGGCTTCGCTGTCTCGCCAACCTTTGTACAAAATGTCGGTATCCTTCTAGTCCTAGACCGACGTTGCTCTGTTTACAGAGCGTTTGGCTGACGCGAAAAGGGGTCGAGACGGAGCTTGTGCTGTTATGTGTTAGGAACAGGAGGGGACGTTTGTGTCATTTATTAATAAAATTAAATTTCAGTATATGGTACTTGAAATATTCACTTAAAGTTAGACGTTCTCAAAAGAGATCTAGCTTTGTACGACGATAAAGTTACATCGCTTCGCTTGAAAATGTGGAATCTATGAGGCTTACTGTCAAAAAGAACAATAATACAGACTGTTTCAAATGATATCTACAATCTAGGGGTTATGAAGTTCTGCCTATAAAGCTTCTGCTCGATAAGCATTAAAAAGTGCCCTAAACTATCGGGCTGAAATTAAAGCAAATGAGTACTACTGTCACACATACTATAAATACCAAAAATTAGCTCAATCGATGCCACCCCATTCGAGATATTAGCATAAGGGTGGAAAAATTCAATATTTTTTTTCTCAGGAATTACTTAAGCTATCACGTACAAAAAAAATATGTAAGTAAGCACTGATTATGGGCATTCTATAAAAACTCAAGAACTAATTCCCTCCACTCGGTTCAAAGTTATTATTATTTTCCCCTTTTTAAGGGTGGTTTTTTTTTAGTTTGGTTCAAGGTGCCAACTTGGCTTTTTGTTATATTAGGCCGTATGCATTTAGGTTTTTTATATGTTTTTTTTTCAGTTTTTTCTGTGTGGTAGAACATGTAAATAAAAAATCAAATGTCTTTGAATGATCTTAGTAAAAAAATTTGTTATTGTTTATTTTAGGGTTAAACAATTGTTTCATCATCAATTTCAAGATTATCTGTATGTATGTTTCAGCCCTAGTAGTTATAAAAGCACCGAAATATACAAAACAATATGTAACAATAAAATAATATTTAATTCCGTACACGCAATTCAAAGTTGTTATTATTTTCCCTTTTTGAGGGGTGATTTTTTTGAGTTGCGTTAAGGTGCCAATTTGACTTTTTATTATATGTACATGAGTATATAATTATATTTGGGTTTATTATATATTTCGTCAAGTTCTTTCAATGAAGTAACACAAATAAAAAATAAAACCTCTTTGATCTTAGCAGCAGCATTGGGTTATTGATTATTTTAAGGATAAAATTCAAATTATTCATCGATCGGATTCAGGGTTATTTACATGTATGTACATTTCAGCCCTAGTATCTATAAAAGCATCGACATATAAAAAAGAATATTGTAACAATAAAATAATATTTAATTCCGCTCACGCTGTTCGAAGTTATTTTGTCCTTTTGGGGGATGTTTTTTCGAGTTGGATTTAACAATTCGACTTGATTTTTTTGTTACCTATATATCTATGCGTTTTGGTACAAAATATACGTTTTTATATGATATAACATATTAACATAAATCAATCAAATCTCTGTTAGATATTTATTGTTCTAATAACAACATAATTCTATCTACATTTGTTATTGCAACAAGTTATGTAAAAATAAATATGATACTCTGTATCAGTAATGTTAATAAGACAATAAAAATAAGAATGAAATATTATAAAACGATAACAGAAATCCTGCGGTAGGATTCGAACACCGAACGCTTTGGCCAACGCAATCAGTTCACACACGTTATATAAAGAAAAATTCTTAGCCTAAGTTAATTTTAAATTTAAGAAAAGTTTTACAGTACAAAAAAAAATAAACTATTAAAATAGAACTAAATATTTGACTCGATTATACTAGTGGTGAATGAAACACCCTGTATATTACAGCCCGATATTTAATCGGTTGATGTTTTAAATATATTTTGAAGTCAAAAAAAATGAAAAGATATCTGTATATTACAGTTAACTATTTTTCTGAACTAGTGACCCCTCCGATCCTCGATATAACATAAACATTTACAGTAACGTTGAATAAAACATAAAAAAACCTAAGTGATCGGGGTTGATAATTTACTAATGAAAATTTTAAACGCGGACAAAATTTACAAATAAAAGGGAAACGTGCAAACTTAGCTTTGTTTCTCAATCAGCTGTTCGGCCTTGAAAATCCTCTCCTATCCGAACAGATCGCGTAGGCCTCTGGGGCAGACTCGGTACTATCCGAAGCAGATGGTGCACTTAATTCAAGAAAGTAGGATTTGCAAAGGATTTAAAAGGTCGCAGAGTTCTTCAGCCGCACGGGGTGTTCCAAATCTCACACAAAGCGAGATACCAAATTCAAAGAAATAAGGGTATTGAAAAAAAACCAGAATGGCGTTGCAAGAAGCGTGGTTCCTAAATTATATCCCGAATTATCGGTCCATCCTATAATATTCACAAAATTCCATACCAAACACAGCGAATACGGCCATATATTTCCAGTAATCTTCCAATTAAAATCCACAAATGTGTGAAAATATCAAAAAAATTCCGAAGATAGGAAGTATTACTCGTGAGAACCGTCTCTAAAAACAACACAGAATGGCCAGCAAGCCGGAAGGAAGGAAATCGTCACACAACCAATCAGAAGACAGATAAATAAAATAAGATTACGACATCGAGCTGCCTCTAGACGGTCGAAAGATGTAAACGCAGAATAAAATGATCTAAATAGACGTCAATTGGGCAAACGACAGAGCGATCAATGCTGGAATTCGATAATACGGTATAATGCAAAACGAAGCAATCCTTGCGAACCTAGAAATGAAAACGTCAACTGGTCACACGTGGGAATTGAAGAATTTACTAAAATTGAAAGAAAATTAAACGAAAACTAAGACCGTATTAAGTATAAGGAACTATCTGTAAGTAAATGAGACTAAAAGATACAAATTCTAGCTAGACCGCACTAACATGGGGAAGAAAACACAATTTGAAAGCCAAAAATTAAACGATAATGTTTACGTTGAGGAATTACAAGACGTAGGAGCATCTCTGAAGGTAGAGTACTGAAATAGAAGGAATAGGGTTACAAAGCTAGTCGAAAAGACTAGCGGAGAACTAATTGAGGCAAAGCGAAGCAAGAAAAAAATCGTAACAAATTATGAGTATTCCGCTTTCTTGAAATGGCGGGTATAGATTAAATAGTATACAGGTTATCTACCTGTCACTGTCAAAATTTATTTAGAGCGATGTGTGATGAAATTAATGACAAATACAATTGGATTATAAATTTATAAGAGAACTTTAAAGATGGGACATTAATCAAGTACTATCATGCATATACGCTACAATATTTTCATAAGCTTCTTCCAATGGATTATCCAAACCGAGTGAAGTTTTGTCAATGGTTCCAAAATAATCTAAATAATCTAAAATAAAATGATGGTATTAATTAATATTAAACTAATCTATCAATTATTTCGATATGAATGGTTTCAAACTGGAAAAATTGTTTTTATTTCAAGCCGAGACATATCAATGAAAGATTCTATAAAAGTTCTTGAGAAAGAACCAAGTGATTATCCTTTATCAAAAAAAAAAAATACACTCCTATTTTGAAATAATAACCAACTGTTTAATGACATTTTTTCGATCAAATTTATCAAAGCTTGCCTGGATGTTCATAAACTCAGTCATTTAAATATGTTTAGAACAAAATTGCATACATTTGTTTTGTCCTAACCCGACTCCGTAGTTTAAATTTGTTATACGTCCCCATATTTAGATTTAAGTGCCTTCAGTTCTAAGAAGTTAATAGTGAAGACATCTTTCCCTTTTTCGATTCTTTCTTTATTCTGTCAGACACCCTCTTCATTTGTAATTTACGACCACTAGAGTTCCTTTGTACACCACACGCAATCACTTTTGTAACCCCACCAAGGGAAAATGGTCAGCGTAACAAGGGACTACTAGTTCAAAACCATATTGTAATAAGCAGTTCTGTTCCGACATTTCAAGCAACAATACATTTGTAAATATCTTACTATGTAAATATATGAAATTACAAAAAAAAAGGGTTTTGTGTTGTTTGTTATTTAAACACATCAACGTAGAAGTGACAGATCCAGCACCAACGCATTCACAAAATTCTACAAAATATATCAAATATAATTTAATAGTTTTCGCTTATGCAATACCTGCGGAGTCATCTCTTGGGCAATAGTTAAACTAACTTAAAAAGAAGAAATTAGAAATTTTCTTTTAAGTTAAGTGATCTTTTTCGTCTCATGATAATAAAGAGTAGATAATCTCAAATTGGCGTCAATCGGGCGAGTTTCGGCAACAGCTTGCGTTGAAAAACATGACGCGGCGTCATGCAGGTAATCTTTTGCGTCATGACGCCGAATGTTAAAACGAACAAACTTACTTAGATATTGCGGCGAAAATGAGTAAAAATAGATTACTGCTTATACACCTTATAATTCAAGCTTTCGCACAAATAAGAAGTAGAAAAATTTAGCTTTATTATTATCAGTCATCTAAATTAGGTTAACTAGGTTGCAATTTTTTTTAAACACTTCATTCTAATCGCCACATAAAGAGGAAACAAATGTATTAACTGATTGTTAAATATGCTTATTTTATCGTCTATATTTCCCAACTCCTAAATATCATACTAACTAGGGTGTTGCTTTCAAATGTCCCAAAAACAAATCTTAAGAAGAATCATCCAGAAAAGTTCGTAAATGTTCGATATTAGGAATTTCGATACCACGATAAAAATTTACGTTAAAACCGCAACGATGTAGCCTTCTTGGTTAAAATGGTTTATATGTCAAGTCGACACAATAACTATAAATCCGGCAACAATGAATTGGAACGAGCTGAAAGTTTACTAAAAGCGTGCCTAGAATCGCTGCTCGCATTTATATTGCCAGGATACCTTCTGCGGACTATCAAGCGAGCTTAACAAGAATTATACCCGCAAATGCCAGGATTTGGAAAGTGGAAATTTACAATTTTCTGTGGGTGAATGCTTCAGGGGTTAGGCGATAGAATTTGAGCAATCGACCAGTTATCAAGACGTGTTGTGTGAGTGTAGAAAAAGATAACTATATCGTGTGGTAAATTGTATTAAGGAACTAAATTTCGGTATCAAGAAAAAATAGCCAAATATCGTTTTTATGGTTCTGTATGATCAGAGAAAATTCTGTATCATTTTATGTAACTATATGTCAGTGGATAGCTAACGATGGACCTTTTTTATGGCCACCTGGCTCCCCGGATTTGTCAGTTCTGGATTTTTTGTATGGGCACAATAAAGAATCGAGTATTATAGTCACTAACTACCAAGGAAGATTGTATGGTCAGAATAAGACATGCATTTGAAAGTTTGACCCACGAATCAATTAGAGAGGCTACCCATGAAGAACTAATTCGGAGATGCGAAAAGTGTCTGGAAGTTCAAGGCCGTAACTATGAACATTTGTATTAAAATAAATTTTACGTTTCTTGCTTTTTTATAATTTAAATATGCTGCTTTATACTTTTATTATGAAGTATTCTAAATAAGTTTTTAGTTTGTGATTATTAACAATAGGTTTATCTTTTTGAATTTTTGTCTTAGGTGCAGCAATGAGTTGGGATGATTCGTAATAATTTAATTTTCATCAATAAAGCGTAACTACCCCACCACATTCACAAAGCGAATCATTAACCCTCCCAATTCTACATAAATATGATTTAAAATTACAAATTAAATTCTTCTATACATGGTTACAAAGAGTACAACCATTCTCCATATTCTAATTTTGCACCATTTCTAAAGTATGATTCGATAATGAAAGCTTTATGATGTATTGTAACCATTTTTGTGTGGCAATAAATATCAACACAGTGAATAAATAAAATCGTGACTTGCTACAATCTAAAAAATGATGGTAAATTTACGTCACTGGTATGTGAAAAAAACATATGAAATATAAGGTAAAATTACACCAAAAAGAGGGTAAACATCAGATTACCATAAATTAGGTGTAATTTTGCCTGGTAAACCGACTTTGAAGGAAAAATATTTCAATAATTGAAGTAATTTTCCTCCACTTGGGGAAATTTGCTTAGGAGCAAGGAAAAATAACATATTTCGTGGAATATTACCCCTAATGTTGGTAAAAATACAATATGGACAATACAAGGGACATGAAATTCTGATTATATATATTATATATATGCATCTGTTATTTGATTGGAACAAAAAATGTTTTTTTTTTAACATTGAATTACATTGTGTCGCTTGATCAAAAATTAAACCCGTTACGAGAATGCATTACATAGCCGTCGACTATACAACGCGCAAGCGTTTGAGGTACGCAGTTTGAATACAAGTGCGGCATCTACACTGATGGCTTCAACGCATAAATGTAAATGGTGTGTTTTTCATTTTGTCTTGCAAATAAACATTGAGGTAAGTTCATTTTACGTTAATTATGTATTGAGATGATTACCATGTACTTAGCTATGACAGCACACATAAATAATAGACATACACCTGCGTATGAATATCTAATATGATATACTGGGAACTTAACCTCAATAGCATTTGGGGGTATTGTTGCTACAAAATATGATACATTTATTTAAAGTTTTCAACGTGCAAGTGACACGCAGGGAAACTTACCGTATCAAACTTTTCAATTTAAACAACAGAAAGTCTTCGTTTTGAAGGAGTCAATTCTTTTTTTTCTCTTTCATTAAACATTTGGAAATATAAAACGACTAGTGTCTTGGAGGCTATGTTTTCGTTGTTAAGTGATGATACAAGTAAAGTAAGGAAGAGACTATTTTGGTTTTACTCTAGGATTTAATGACAAAAGTAAAGTAGGTATTAAGCACTTATACATGCAAATGTGCAAGACCGCAGGACGGCAAATTTGAGTTCAATAGTTAATCACAACATTATTTATGTATATACTAGTATTGTGGGAATCGCCAGATATCAAAAACCGGTTAATCGATTTTTAGTAAAAATCGCTTTTTAAAATTCAGTTTTTAAAATCGATTTTCAAAACCAGTTTCAAACTAAAAACAATACGTATTACTTTTTTAAAAGTGCTATGTATTTTAAATTCGAAAAACCTATTTAAGGCGCAATAATCTGATTTTAAAAACCGGTTTTACCGGTTACAATTTTTAAAGACAATTAATCACTGCATCTAAACCCCCGTTTCACATAAAGAGGCTTCGATTCGCAGCACTACTATCTACATACAATATATTTTTAAATACTAAATTTATTAAAAATTTTCAGGATAAATTTAAACTTGAAGAAATTGAGGTAAATACACCGTTGATAATATGCTTGGAAGAAAGTATTAATAAAAATATATTTATTTCATATGTTTTTTACATTTATTTTTCTTTTCTAGGAAAATGTGAAGTCGCATTCTTTAATGGTAGAAAGACAGTTATTAGACCCAACAGATTCATTTCGTTCTGCATTACAACAGATGATGGCGGCATATTTTAATTTTCATTTGCAGTGGGCAAAAGGGGCTTCTAACACATTAGAAGTTCTGCAGAGGTATTTTTTTCAAAATATACCCTGAACAGGGCAACAAAAATAAAAAAGCTCCAAATCCAAACTCAAATTGATAAGATTTTTTAATGTATTTTGTTAGTCAAAATTTATTTTATGGTTACATTCAACTAGATCTTTGTATTATGAATACAACCAATTCTTAGTAACTATTGACTTTTCTTATCGACCTTTCTCCCAAAATGTTTACTCTTTAAAACATGCTTATTGAATTTAAAAATTTATTGAAATTATTGTAAACTCTCTGTAATCCAACTAATTAATATATCTTTCAGAAATTATTAAAATTAAATCTAATATTATAAATGGTATATTTTGAATATTTAAGTGGAGAATCTGCATTAAGTTCTAAATGACATAAACATGTTATTAGATAACTGAAACTTAATATTTCTGGATGATAACAACCTAATAATCAATTATTTCTAATTTCTTGTTACTCTAATCTATACATTAAAAAAAAATGTGGTAAAATTACCCCAAAAATAGATGGCAACTGGGCTACCGCCTATTTTTTGGGTAAATTTACACCTATAGGGGATTTTTCACATACTGGTGGAATATTCCTTGAAGGTGTGGTAAATCTACCTGAAATTATTCCATTCCATTAGGGAATATTACTTTAGAGGTGTAAATTTACCAGGGAGAATTACCACACTTCAAGGAATATTTCACAAGCATGTGGAAAATCCCCTATAGGTGTAAATTTACCCCAAAAATAGGCGGTAGCCCAGTTGCCATCTATTTTTGGGATAATTTTACCACATTTTTTTTTTTTAGGGTGTAGAAGTAAATTTTAATTGATCATATTGTATTTTAGCAAGAAAAAATAAGTGCAGAACGTATGGAGATTACGAAACAGCCTGTTTATACAACTGCCGATACTTTTACGCTATAGAAAAATTATAATCCTGCAAACGTTTATAAAAGCTTTTTCCCTTCCAGTGAAACAGCTTGTACATATTTCAAAATTTAAACTAACTGTTTTAATTAATTAAAAATTAATTAATGACTTTCCAGTTAAGTGTCGTCAAAGTCTTAATTACCGATAAAATATTCGAAAAATTTACAAACACGAATGTCACCAATGTGTGTATCGCACATCGTCGTAAGAGGGAGACGTAATTTAAGGCACTGCACACAGTCATAGCAATGAAAGGACATGAATTATCATCCGAGGAGAAGACAAGACTGACTTCTTTATTGGGGAGTTAAGTAGACAGGAATTAATTACGTAGAGGCCCAGTTATTTCATTAACATTTGTCGCCTTCATTTAATGAGAGGGTACGCTTGTCTCACAAGTCTTTCCAGCGTGATATATGTTCGTAAGTAGGTATATTAGTAGCGCAAGGAGCAGCTCTCACCTATTAGTAGTTGTGAGAAAACGCTTCGCTATCTAATTACTGCACTTTAACAGCATATTAAGATGTACTGCGTCATTTCATTTCTTTTTCTTTTTAAGGAATATTATTATCACTCTGATTTAATGAAAACCTTTTTTTACTCAAAATACTTATACTCATATATTACGATTTAATAATAATAATAATAATATAGTTTTATTCTTTCATATTATGACATTGAAATGACATGAAAATAATAAATAAAGAAAAGTAAATTAGTCAAAAATCAAAAAGAAATCACAAGGCGTACTTCAAATGACAGCATAAGCTGTCCTTGCTCTACCAGTACACCTTGAAACATTTGATAAATATATAAAGAAAGCGAAACCTAAACTACCTTACTACCTAATATTCTGCATGAGCCCCCACCACATTCAAAAGCAAGATAAAATTAAAAGCAAAAAAGTGAATATGCAGTTAAGCAGCACAAAAAAAAAAGAAAAGTAAAAAAGCGTTGCGAATGGCACACGAAACAATTATCGCTCCAAAAGATATCGCTTAAATGCAGATTTGAACCCAGACACACTCAGCAATTTAAATTGATCCGGTATCTTATTATAAATCTTTGCTATTTGATAAGTGAAGGATCGCTCAATAAAGCAGTACGATGAGTAGGGGTGTAAGCTTACCCCTAAACCTCAAATTCAGATTGTGCACGGCAGTACGAAATGAAATTTTTGATATAAATAAGTGGGTTCTTATATAAAATAATTTTATGGAATGTACAAGCGTCATAAGCGACCTACGGTCATTCATATCAGCCATCCCACCTCAGGCAACTTGTGAGAAATTCTTTCATATTTCCTTATACCAAAAATTAAACGCAAACACGAATTTTGAACCTCTGTTATACGTGCAGAGGTATCCGCCCTCAAAGCACGGTCCATATACCTCACAACAATATGATAAATGTGACAACACTAAGGCTTCACAAAGGATTTTCTTCAAATTAGCCGAAAAACAGTGGCGGTGTGGATATATCAGTTTTAAAGCTGCAGAGGCAGATCTAATGCACCTCGAGACGTGATTATCGAATCTAAGGCTCCCATCCAAGGTTAAACCCAAATTCTTATATTCAGATAGAATTGGCACGTTTGCTCCGTTTATTTGCAACTTTATTGAATCTCTAAGGCAGTCCACATGGTTTTTGCTACCGAACAGTAAAACCACTGACTTACCCGGATTAATCATTAATGAATGATCAGCCGATATTTTGGCAACGGCAGCAAGGTCACTACTAACATTCATAATACCACTCTGACTGCTGGACAAATGAAACGCATGAGAAAGTTGCATATCGTCCGCATACATATGTATTCTACAGTTTTTAATGACACTTGGAAAAGAGGACGTATAAACTGAAAACAAAAAGCGGACCCAGTATGGATCCCTGTGGAATGCCGCGCGAGACAAGCCTATAGCGGGAGCTTATATTATTTAAAGTAACACCTTGTAACCTATTATTCAAGTATGACTCAAGCAACAATACTGCAGTAGGAGATAAACCTATGTACGATAAAATTGCAACAAGCATTTCATGACTGACAGTATCAAACGCTCGACTAAAATCAAGTAAGACAAGTGTAGAAACCAAGCCAGTATCAGTACTTGAAATCAAATCATCGATTACACTTAAAAGAGTAGTGGTGCAACTATGCCCAGATCTAAATCCCGATTGACAATCAGGAATAATTTTGTATGTAGAAAGAAACTCCTTAAGCTGCAAACAAATAACTTTTTCCATAATCTTAGAGAAAACTGGTGAGATACTTATAGGTCGAAGATGCTTAAATTCTGAAGGATTATTAATTTTGGGAATTGGAGTAACTAAAGCTATTTTCCAAAAATAGCAAAATTCCAGCTACGAGACACGAGTTTATAATGTGAACAATATATGGTAATAAGAAAGGGTAACAAAGTCTCACCATTTCAATAGTTAAAGAATCATACCCAGCAGAATTTGTTCCAATTTCATCAATTAATTTAGTTACGCAGTCTATATCCACGGTTTTAAAAGAAAAAATATTATCATGCTGTTTACCAGTGAGATAAGAGGACATAGTAAGTGGATCACAAGTAGTATCTGGTACGCTCTCAATGAAGAAATCATTAATCCTATCAGCGTGCTGTAGGGTGCTTAGGAATTCCCTGCGACTTCTGGGCAGAAATATTTAGGGATTTTAGTTTTCTCCACGCAGAACGAGCAGAGCCACCAGTAAACAAAGAAGTGAAATACGCTTTTTTCTCGCTCTTAATCGCTTGCGTAGTCAACGATTTGTAGTAATCCCAATGACGTAACTCTTTGGAATTCCTATACTTTTTAAATGCACCATCTCTAAGTTGCATCATCAACCTAACGTTATCGGTCAACCAAGGTGCGGGCTGTCTCGTAAATTTTATAGTACGATATGGCGCATGCTTATTAAAAAGCAGCAATAAATTATTTGTAAGAAAATCAACTTTAGAATTGACGTCGTCAATATGAAATATACTCTGCCAGCGAATCAACCGTAAATCACGCAAAAATAGGTCATAATCTAAATGTTTAAAATCGCGCACTGTTTTGTACAAGGGGTAAATTGATCGATCATCAACTTTCAATGAACAGAACAAGGTCTCATGATCGGCGAATTTAAAGTCATCCACACCCGAATCAGTAACCATCGTACTGTCTGACACTAAGATCACGTCAATGAGCGACTCACTATTATATGTTAATCTGGTCGGAGTACAGATTAATTGATCTAAACCAAGCGAACTAATCATGGAGGTAAAATAAAAGCAATTAGGTGCATTACTCGCTAGCAAATTAATGTTAATATCGCCCATACAGACCGCTAGATCACTCTCAGTGCCGACAGCAGAATAGCACATTTCGAACTCATCACAAAAGTACTTGTAATTCAAAGTAGGCGCAGTAAGTGCAGTATAAGCGTTAATCAACTTAAAGAATCGTCATCTATTGATTTAAGGGTTATCTATTACTGCGTACTATGCAACCTGAATATGCATATGCATTTATATGAATATTTAAACCTATCCTTTGCACTGTTCCGTAATGCACGTAAGTGCTTGGTACAGAGTATACTTCACAGAGCTTTACAGAGCTGCCTTCAAAGTAAACACATACATATATAGGCACTCTAGCTGAAGGAGACAGTTTAGGTAAGGCGGTATGATGTGACGTGGAGGCGTTTTATAAAAATGAAATTACCAATTCAGATTTTGAACATCGATCCGGCAAATTGCCTTTGATATATTCCTGTTTGAAGAAAATGAATAATGATCTTTACTTAAGGATTAATATAAAAAATTGAATAGAATATTTATTAACAACAAAAAAAAGGAAGTATAGTTACCAAAAATGTAACAATTTGCGTATACAGGGTGTTTCATTGAGAGGAAATTCCTCTATAACTCGTGAACAGTAGCAGATACGAAAGAGAGTACTTATACTTTTTTGCAAGATTATGATTTTCTATACAGGCTGTCTAACGACGAACTGCATCGATCGATATATGAAAGAGTATACATTGGGAAAGTTCTAAAAATTTCGCAGTATACTAAAGCCAACCTGCGCTATTAAATTAAAATATTTTTAATAATCTAGCGCATCCGGTTGTACCGGAAGTGGCTGTCAACTTTGTTATTTTCAATGGAACACCCTATATATTATTACATTCTTTGATTCCTCGTTCAAATCTAAGGTAAGTTTGTTAAAACTTGTTATTTTCAACCATTTTTGAAATATTTGCATTTTTTTTTTAAATTTTTGACAGATGGACGAGTGCATCTGAACTACTATAACTGCAAGGGTATGTAACTTGGAAAATTGGAAATTTGTGAAATTGTTGGCCGTATAGGGTAGCACCCGAAACCGAATGAATTTTTCGAAAACATTATACAGCGTGTCCGAAAATTACAGCTAAACTTTCGAATTCAAAAAGTGTCAAAACTTTTTTTTTTAAATACACTACCTACTTTCTCTTTCTCATCAAACTGCCCATTATAAAAATATAAAAGGGCCACCCCAATCCTAATCTAACCTAATCTACTTATTTGTTAAAGTTGGCGGTCTTCTTTTAAACTTTACGAATTCTGTTTGATTTCCTAATAATTTTTTTTTTTAATTTTTCCTGAAAATTTTTAAATATTATATTTAATTATTTTTTTTACCCATCAAATATAAATCTACAATGGTCATTTTTCAACGTACATAAAAAAAAATGACACAATGTTTTTAAATATAGTAAAAATCATTAAGATCTTTAAAAATAAATATTCCCCTGAAATTGAATTAATGGGGAAAAAATTAGATTTTTACAAATTATAGTAGGCCAAAATAGGGTACGAAATTTTGTTTAGCATTCTTAGATTTTAATTGAAAATAAAAATTATTTTGTAATTTTTCCGAAAAATTTCTAAATATTATGTTTAATTAATTTTTTTATTCAGCAAATCTCAACCTACAATGGTCATTTTTCGACGTTCATAAAAAAATTTACTTACAATATTTTTAAATAAAGTAAAAATTATTCAAATCTTTAAAGATAAATATAAAAAATAGATTATTACAAAGTCCTAGTAGACCAAAATAGGGTACGAAATTTTGTTTAGCATTCTTAGATTTTAATTGAAAAAAAAAATTATTTTGTAATTTTTCCTAAAAAATTATAAATATTATATTTAATTCATTTCTTACCCATCAAATCTAAAGCTACAATGGTCATTTTTCGAGGTACATAAAAAAATTTACTTACAATATTTTTAAATATAGTAAAAATCATTAAGATCTTTAAAAATAAATATTCCTCTGAAATTGAATTAATGGGGAAAAAATTAGATTTTTACAAATTTATAGTAGGCCAAAATAGGGTACGAAATTTTGTTTAGCATTCTTAGATTTTAATTGAAAATAAAAATTATTTTGTAATTTTTCCTAAAAATTTCTAAATATTATATTTAATTAATTTTTTTATTCAGCAAATCTCAACCTACAATGGTCATTTTTCGACGTTCATAAAAAAAATTACTTACAATATTTTTAAATAAAGTAAAAATTATTAAAATCTTTAAAGATAAATATAAAAAATAGATTATTACAAATTCCTAGTAGACCAAAATAGGGTACGAAATTTTGTTTAGCATTCTTAGATTTTAATTGCAAAAAAAAAAATATTTTGTAATTTTTCCTAAAAAATTATAAATATTATATTTAATTCATTTTTTACCCATCAAATCTAAACCTACAATGGTCATTTTTCGCGGTACATAAAAAATTTACTTACAATATTTTTAAATATAGTAAAAATCATTAAAATCCTTAAGGATAAATATAAAAAATAGATTTTTACAAATTCATAGTAGGCCAAAATAGGGCACGAAATTTTATTTAGCATCCTTAAATTTTAATTGAAAAAAAAAATATTGTAATTTTTCCTAAAAATTTCTAAATATTATATTTAATTAATTTTTTACCCATCAAATCTCAACCTACAATGGTCATTTTTCGAGGTACATAAAAAAATTTACTTACAATATTTTTAAATATAGTAAAAATTATTAAAATCCTTAAAGATAAATATAAAAAATAGATTTTCACAAATTCATAGTAGGCCAAAATAGGGCACGAAATTTTATTTAGCATTCTTAAATTTTAATTGAAAAAAAAATATTTTGTAATTTTTCCTAAAAATTTCTAAATATTATATTTAATTAATTTTTTACCCATCAAATCTCAACCTACAATGGTCATTTTTCGACGTACACTAGCGACACTTTCTAATTGTACGACCTACAGGGTAAAATAGAGCCCATATCTTTAACGTGGATAGTAGACGGATTTATGCAGTAACTGGCCGCTTCGAAATATGTAAACACAGATGTGCGGTCTCTCTGTCGGTTATTTTAAAAAAGCTTAGACTGGATTTATTAATGTGCAAAGTTGAATGCATCTCTTATGTATTTGTTATCTCTGCGTAGGAATAAATTTATTTGATGTTTGAAGTATTTCGAATAGCTGTAGTGTTATTAAATGGTTTTAAAAGGTATTTTCATTTTACAGTTGAACTATGACTAGGAACTAAACCAAAGCATGTTAATTATACAATAAATAGCAATATCAATGGGTTTATTACTTTTATTCATTTATACGTATGCAATAATAATGAAACTATCAAATGGATCGCATGAAGACATTTAAAGTATTTAGCTATACTGAAATCAGTAAAGCACACCTCCGTTATGAAATGAAACACTTTTTTCAATATTACTGAACACATGAAAAAAGTGTTTCATTCAATCTAGTTAATGCATTAACTAGATTGCGACAGCCCCTATGCAAGATACTAAACAATATAATAATAAGGATTATTACTACTTCCACTTTTCGTGAAGTGGGTGTTGCGCCAATTAATTTATTAAATGCAGAGAAATTTGTAAGTAATTTCGTTTATTGACAGAAATGCATGTTTTATTTTCCCTGCAGCGTTACCCAAATATGCTTATATTTTTTAATCTAATTAATGTCATGATGATTCATATCATTTTTTTTAACTCGCTCCGGCTTCCTTCTTTAACATTAAATAATAAAGGAATATGGCGAGGATGCATTCAAAACCATGATTTTATATCAGATTATCAGATATTAGAAGGAAAAGCTCTACACTCGTCAGAAATATTTTTATTAGTTATAGTAATGGTATGTTTCCATTAATATTATAATAGCAAGATAAATAATATTTCGATTATAAATTCCCTAGTTTCAAAGATTTTTACCTCAAAAGTCTCACATATTTTTTCAAAAGAAATACAAAATTTGAATTAGTGCTAAATTGAACAGTTAGTGATAGCTATAAATACAAAATGCAGGTTTAAATTAGTAATTAATGATTAGTTTATATAAATATGATTATTCATTATGTTAATATCGAAAAAAGGAGCCGGGGCGAATTAAAAATAGTTATGAAAACAATCATTGTGAATCAATTGGATTAAAAACACAAACATATTTGGTAAAGCTTGTAGGATTTGTAAAGAAAACAAAACATCTGTTTGTATACAATATTATATTTAAGGTAAGTAAATGAAAAAATTCGAATTGTGCTAACCGAGGTAGGTCGGCAGGCATAAGTATGCGCCTTTGATGTATTTAATTCTCTCTATTTTATAAGATCAATGTTTTTTCTATGTTTATTTACTGCATTCTTCCTTACATTTAAAGTAGATTTACTACAAAAAAACACCGAGACCGCACATCTGTGTTTACATATTTCGAAGACGGCAGTGAATGCATAAGTCGTCTACTACCCATGCTACACATTTAGGCTCTGTTTTATGCTGTAGGTCGTACAATTAGAAAGTGTCGCTAGTGTACATAAAAAAATTTACTTACAATATTTTTAAATAAAGTAAAAATTATTAAAATCCTTAAAGATAAATATAAAAAATAGATTTTTACAATTTCATAGTAGGCCAAATTAGGGTACGAAATTTTGTTTGGCATTCTTAGATTTTAATTGAAAAGAAAAATTATTTTGTAATTTTTTCTAAAAATTTCTAAATATTATATTTAATTAATTTTTTACCCATCAAATCTAAACCTACAATGGTCATTTTTCGACGTACATAAAAAAATTTACTTACAATATTTTTAAATAAAGTAAAAATTATTAAAATCCTTAAAGATAAATATAAAAAATAGATTTTCACAAATTCATAATAGGCCAAAACAGGGTACGAAATTTTGCTTGGCAATTCTTAGATTTTGATTTCAAAAAATTTTAAATATTGTATTTGATTAATTTTTTACCGGGCGAATCTAAACCTATAATGGTCATTCTTCGACGTACATAAAAAAATAAATTGACAGAATATTTTTAAATGTAGTAAAAATTATTAAAATCCTTAAAAATGAATATTCCCCTGAAATTGAATTAATGGGGAAAAAAAGTAGAAGTTCTCTCCGTAAGATAAGCTAGAAAATCCAATAACTTAAACAGACACACGATCTGCTCTGTACCTTCATATACGGTATTAAGGTTTCGAAAACTTCCAGAAGCCGTGTTAACCAGCGGAAGTCAAATATGTGCCGACTAGTGCAAATTGCATTTCTATTCCGGATCTAGCGAACTCTTGGCTCCCTCAGGACGAAACAATGCGCAATTTATATGTAAATTGGGGGGTCGCTGTGTGTATATGTGTTTGTGTGTGTGTAAGTCGACCAGTTCTGCACGTCTGGTCTGATAGAGAAGCCGGGAAAGGGTAAATTAGCGTAAGAAATTTAGGAAATTGTATAATAACTCGTCTCATATTGTGTCCATCAAGAATTTATGCCGACATAGTTAATGCAAACCGCTATTAAAATCTCTCGTGTCCACTCAGCGCTATTAAAATATCAGTATTTCCGCATCACAAAATCGTCACTTCAAACTTCCAACTTTACATTCTACAGTATTGTTACATCCAACGCGAAATACTTTGTCCCCGAAATCTAATCGAATTAAACTTGGCGCGAAGCGATTCACAAAATCGTCTCTAAATCAAATTGAACAGGATCCCAATTACAAGCGACTGAAATTGCTATTGTTTCTACCGACGTAGCAATTAATGGATTTAATTTTCCCTCTCGAAATGACTCGATTAAAAGGGATGATGCTGGTAGTGATGATGATGATTCCGTGATAATTTACAGGTTACGTTTATAGATTGAGAGGCCGCTGACATTCTAGAAATGGCGAGGCAATCCAGGATATCAAATTCCAACTTTAAAATGGAATTACAATGAAATTTCCTTTACCTGTATCTATAGTGGAACCCCCTCGAAACGGACACCTTAGAAAGTGGAACCCTGAATTACTTTCATCTGAAACATTTCAGTTTTTAGTGGATAGGTTATGCATAATAGAACGTCCACAGATAAATGCCACACCCTGTATACACAGATATAGGAGCGCATGGTTGCAGGATGCATGTTGCAAAGAAACACGAAAATTCCGTTTCTCACATGAATGCATGCGTTAATTTTAATGTTCTAGGCAAAGTGGACATACGTGAATATTTAAAGAGTGCTTATTTGCGACATAAAATTAAGTACAACGACGATGTGGAAAAAAATCGTCATATTTTGCGTCGGTTAATTATGTGTATAAAAAACTATGAAATCTTATCCTATGTTGGACAGCGTAAAATTGAAAAGTGAACTTTCGTAATTTATGAGCGTGATGACATGTGTGACGTAGGTGTAGGTGGTGTTCTGCCACTTTTAGTGTTCATAACAGACAACAACCTAAAAAAAGTTTTGACGGAAACATACAAACTGTTGGATATTATTTGTACAACCCCCATGTCGACAGCAGAATGTGAACGATGTTTTTCCACCCTCAAACGCATTAAAACTTTTCCGAGAAGCACAATGTCAGAAGATCGACTGAACGCATTTTTACAATAAAGTCGTAGACGTCTTTTCCAGCATGAAAAAAAGGAGAATGGATTTTATGTACAAAAAAATAAGCAAGTTCTTATTTTGTGCCCACCCTCTTATATAACTCACGAGCCGCCACTGGTACTTCTATTAATTTAGCAATCCCACCAGATCCACTTAAACACTAAGTATTGTTCAATTAACAAAGTATGAGCTTTATTTAAGAAATAAGGATTAGATTGCCCAAAATTATTGAAAATGACAGTTAATTTTATGCAATTACAATTTTAAAATTACATTTCCTCAAATCCAATCTTCTTCACCTTTCCAAAGATGTACTCGGGTCAAAACATTATTCTAGCAAAACTCTTGCCTGTGTAAAAAAAAATACGTTGAATATATCGTATTGCCGAAATTATCGTAAAGATGGCAGTTCTCCCATTTCATTATAATAATATTATATATTATATTCTAAGTATCCAATGAACGCTATATATGTAAAGGTTAGATAAGAGTAAAAAAAAACTCGTTCTTTCGTTCATTTAATATATGATTACTTAATACGCAAATACAAAAGGTAAACCTTTTCATGTTGATCTGAAGATGGCTGTTAAAAGCCGAAACTAGTAATCATATATTAAATGAACGAAAGAAAGTTTTTTTTACTCTTATCTAACCTTTATTATAATAATAGTTTCAGGATACGGTGTTGAGGCAATAATCACAAAACCTGATTCATATCCTGTGACTAAATCAATCAATCAATGCCAATCGTAAGTCTATTAACTGAAGTTAGTACGATTGATTGAATCTATAAAATATTTATAGCTTATTTTTATAACTAATATAACTGATACAACTAATTATTTAGTGCAAATATATGAAATAAATAGTTGCTTCAAATGTAGATACATCTAATCAAATTTTCTAAAATATTTAAACTCATTCAATTTACCTTTTTTTATGAACAAATATTGTGTACATATTTAAATCGAGTATCTTATCAAGACGGCAGTTCTCCCATTTCATTATAATAATGGTTTCAGGATACGGTGTTGAGGCGATAATCACAAAACCGGATTCATATCCTGTGACTAAATCAATCAATCAATGCCAATGGTAAGTCTACTAACTGAAGTTAGTACGATTGATTGAATCCATAAAATATTTGTAAAATAATATAACTGATACAACTAATTATTTAGTGCAAATATATGAAATAAATAGTTGCTTCAAATGTAGATACAGCTAATCAATTTTAATATAAATATATAAAATAAATATTTAAACTCATTCAATTTACCTTTTTTTTATGAACAAATATTGTGTACTAACAAAGTAAGAGATTTCAGGGAAGTAAATATTTATTTGTCCATATAAAAGCAGCAAACTATCTTCCTGGCTTACTCTTTAATTTCATTAATTTATCCAACAATAGTTTTAGTTTCGTTTAAGTGATAGTGGTGCGAATATATTTAAAAAAAAAAACGGTTCTAAAGTTTTTATTTTGCTCTAAATTAGCCAAATCATTACGTAATCATACTTTTTGCGCTACATAATCATCCTGTACCTTTTCATATGAATATTAAAAAGCTCAAATTTCATTACATTCAATTTTATATGGTACACCTGCTGTATCTACCTTTTTTTTCACTCGTTGGAACTTTTTTAATCAAAAAAATTAAATCTCCATTTTAAATATACGAAATTATATCGTTCCATTTAATCCAGTGCTCTTTTAATAGCTTCGAAAAAAAAACGCTCTAATTAAGCTGAAAGGTTACCTACCCATTGACCGTTACACGACTTCTGAAACGCTTTCAGCATTTACGGGGGATTTGAAATGAGGATTTCGGCCTCTGATCTAAGGAAAAAGACTTGTTAAAGAGCCAGGGGTCGTGAAAAGTGTACAGATGCTTGAAAATTTAATTATAAGGGATGAGTTTTATGTCTGTTTTGCGATTTCTTCCTTGCCGGCATTTACACTAGAATATTAAAACCCGCCTGAAATGTTGTAAACAACGAGTTAACGTGATGGTGTAGATAATTTTCGTTATGATTTTGGTGTTATACGTCGGATCGCCGTATATAATTATTTAGTAATTTTGTGCAATTTTTAGATCGAAGATCAAAAAATGCTGTGAAAATTTGAAAATGAAATAATAAATACAGGTGGCCCGTGAGGTATCCGAAGAAACTTCGTATATGGAATCAATGACTAATTTAAGGCAAAAAGTGATCGTATTCACTTTTGCCGAATTCCTAACGGTTCTTGAAATATCGCGAGTTTGAAGTTGGCTGGTCGTATAGATAGATGCTTAAAAAAATGTTGATTGTCAGTTCGTTAATTGTCATCATTGACAGTTGGTTATTTTTTATTGCGTAATTTGTGTTAAAATCATGCCTGTAATTTATTCAAATGAAGAATACGCTGACATGATTTTCGTGTATGGATATTGCAACGGTAGTACCACCGCCTCAGTTAGGGAATATCAACGACGATACCCAAACCGCCGTCTTCCAGACAAGCAAACGTTTAGTAGAACCTTCACAACTCTTCGATTAACAGGTGCGTTCCCTAAACCGAATTGTGAAAGAGAACTTATGCGAAGAAACAATGCTGCAGAAGTGCTTGAGGTTGTTGAAAATGATCCTGGTGTTAGTACGAGAAGAATTTCTATACTTACTGGACAAAGTAGGACGGCTGTGCAGGACACTTTGCGAGAAAACGGACTGCATCCCTATCATTACCAACCGGTACAAGAACTTCTCCCCACGGATCTTCCCAAAGAGTTCGTCTTTTGTGAATGGTGGAGCGATCATCTGGATACTCTTCAAGAACCCTTTTCTGTGACGAAGCTACATTTACAAGAAATGGAATCAACAATTTCCACAACGAACATGTGGTGGGCAATCGAAAACCCTCATGCCGTTCGAGAAACCGACTTCCAAAGAAGATTCTCCGTAAACATTTGGGCTGGAATAGTTAATAATGAAGTTATTGGACCACATATTTTCGATGGAAATTTGAACAGCGAAATGTACCGGGCTTTTTTGGAGAATGAACTACCTCTACTACTTGAGGACATTCCTCTTCAAATCAGAAGGACGATATTGTTTTTACATGATGGTGCTCCGGCCATTATGAAGAGACGTCACTAATTTCCTCAATGAACAGTATCCAAATGATGGATAGGTCGTGGTGGTCCCATTGCCTGGCGCCGCGATCTCGGATCTCAACCCACTAGATTTTTTCATGTGGGGACATGTGAAGACACTTACCTATTCCATGGGAAAGCCTGATAATAGGGACCAACTCATCCAGAATATTCATGCAGCGTTTAATGAGGTGAAAAACAATATGGAGAACTACAACTGGGAACGAGAGCTCCGACGGAGGATTGAGTTATGCATTGCACAAGGCGGTGGTCACATTGAGCAGCTTAAATAATTGCACTGTCATTATACTTTTATTAAAATAAACGACATTATTTCCTAAGTCCTCTACTAATTAATTTTAATTCAAACTCGATATTTCAAGAACCGTTAGGAATTCGGCAAAGTGAATACGATCACTTTTGCTTAAAATTAGTCATTGAATCCATATACGAAGTTTCTCGGATACCTCAACGGCCACCCGGTATAATAAGGGAGTTATCCATAAAAAAAAATCATCATAATAGTGTTTTAAGTAAAAAACAAGTCATTTACTTAAGTAAACATACAAGGAAAATAATAATTGTGTTTGTTGAATGCTCTATCTACCTCGGTTACGAAACATCCCACAACAATTTATAAAAAACTTTTTTTCCTATCTGTCACTGTTTACGAGTTATAGAGGTGAAACACTCTGTATAATAGAACCACACTAAATACAATTCGATCTCTACACTGAGAAACATGGGCTAAGTAAAGTGTTTACTTGATAAAAAATTATTTACAATAGATAAAGTTTTACTTGGAACTATTCTCGTTAATTAATACCTGCAACTAAACCCTGTTTCCTGAATGCAAGTTGTTACTGTAAATAGTGCTTTTATTAACGGCTATTACACAGCGTACCTGACAAATTTGCGGTAGGTAACGGATTACTTATGACTACTGGTACTGTATCTAACTACAGCACATGCTTAGTAGAAGTAACAACAATGCTGATCGCTATTAAACTCATGTATTTTCTTAAATAGGTAACAACTTGCCACAACTATGATTATTTCAGTTTTGCTGCCACCCCGTCATTGTTTTACTATTTCTGATTGGCTAATGCGGCGGAGTAATGAAATAGTCCCCGAGACAGCTACGCGCGCTAGCGTCAAGTAAGAGTTACGGACGTGGGAAAAGGTCGTCGAAAAAGAGTGGCCAAGGAGTACGGCCATTGTAGGCTAGTTGGAACGCAAATATATTAAAAATACCGGCTGGGTTAACTCAGGGCCCCATCCGTATAAAGAATCCCAGCGAAAGAAGAAGTACCGAGCCTATAAGCAATCGGATGTTTCAAGATTGCAGTTTTAAACCACGTGGTAGGATATTTGTATTCCCCATCATTGTGATGATATCTGCGCCCGCTGGTAAAGTTAAAGTGTGGATGCCGTCGCTAGTGATCCGACAGTCCAAGTGCCATCTGCAGTTAGGGATACCCCGACGACGTAGCCGTTTTCGAGGCGATCACAGGATTCACAGGACATAGCCGCCATGTACGCCGACAGAGGATAAATTCGCCGAGACAACGCCCAGTGCAAAGAACCAACAGAAACCGCAAGTTTACCGCCTAGGTATATTATTTCTTTGTTTGTTATTAGTTGTAACTTCAAAGCCATATTTCTTTTTGTCCTTTGTTTAGATTTCAATAATTTCAATAACTAAATAACGTTTCAAGGGGCCCCATTTACCTTATCTTTTATTATTGCTTTGTTCATTTTTTTTTTTCATTATTAAGGAATATATTTTATGAGTCATTACGTTGTAAATTGTTTAAAAAAAACTGTTGTTAAAGTGAAACCAATATCTTTGATTCATATCAGGTAATCACTGTGTTTGTCCTATACAAAATAAAACTATTACTAATAATACTGCTTTTTATTGAAATTTATATTAAATATTCACTAAACTTCCTCGTTTCCTGCACTACCTATAGTTGAACAACAAATTTAAGGTAAGTATATTGTATATTTATAGCAAACCATTACCTTTTTATATATCAGGTATTTAGTGAACGTGCATTAATGATACCCTTTCCTTATCACAAGCAATCTAAATAGCTTGTATTAATTATGAAGGTGTGATAGCTGTTATAGAATAGTTCACTCGCAGCAATACACCTACTATTTGACAAGGGCAAATCTTTGCTTGCCGCAACTACATATATTCTTTGGTTTAACCACTTCAGTTTAATTATCATAAGTTACCAGTATGAAGCAGACCGTAAGTAACTTAGATTGCTTGTTGTTAGTATCAGTGTTTAGGATCTCTTTTTTACTAGTGTTAAGTAATCTGTGCTTTTGTCCCCAATCCAGCTGAACTTTTTACTTACGATAATTGTATTTTTATTTATGATTATTAATTTTTTTTTCTCAGTGCAGCCAAAGTCGAGTTTATTATATTTTGGGTAATTAAAAAAATATCCCAGTTCTATAAAATTAGGAAATAATATAAAAAAAAACTTACCATCTGCACTCAATAGGGTATACCGTAGGAGTAGTCGACTAGATCCCCATTGTTGCAAGATTTCCAACGGCCTATCGGATTCTTGAAGGAGACATTCTGAAATTTTACAAGAAAAAAATCCTTTTCAACGAACATCATAACATCCAAACATCGATTAAGGTTCTCAAATTATAAAAGATCAACAATGCAGTTCCTAATAATTACATTATTTGAATATCAAAATAACCACGAACTGCCTCAGATACCATCGATTCAATCAATAGCGCCGGCATCCCTAGAGCAATACAATCTCGATAATTAGATACCTAACCTGTTCCTAAATTAAATTAATTGCATTCTGCGTGTACGACAGAAAACGTTAATCATCATTACAGCTAAATTATTGAAGTTTAGGACGAGTTACAATTTTACATATGTTTGCTGAAATGCTTACTGTATTGCTCCTTCCTTGGGGGGATTTCTTCGAATTTGGTATTCGACGAAGTGACCACCATCATATTTGAAACGTTATAGAAACAAAAATTCGAATGTACGTTTTCAGGAGTAAATGTTCTTGTACTTATTTATGGAATGATAAAACTGCCGGTATGAATGACGCTGTTACGACTGTTAGTAATCTAGTGCGTGGTGGAGTGGTGCCTCCCTTATACTATATGGTATCGATTGGGAATTGTTTGTTCGTATATTTGAGGTGAATAATTAATCGTGGATCGATATTTTTATAAGACAGCCCGGTATTCGAGTAGATATAAACAAAGTAGGTTAAGCTACTAGCCAATAAAGATGGTATGAGTGTCATTTGAACCTATGTACTTATACCTAACAGGACAATGAACACACAGAAAAAAGGTTTTGATGAAATTTCTATTAAGAAATTTGTATTAACACCAAATAAATTTAGTCAATATTAACAATATTTTTATATTAAAAGTTTTAACATTTTTTTTTATTATATTATATTATGAACATAATAATAATAAATAATAATAAATTTTATTAGAACCATATTGCTGCACCATAGTAACAAGTCAATTAATAATCGAATGCCGTAAGTATATAAAAAATCACATTAACAATAAAAAAGAAAGAAAAAACGTACATATATATACTTAAAAGATAAGTGACGTACATTTAGTCATTTGACAAACAAACATAGAGAAAAAAAGATATAGTATTACCAAAAGTTTTGCGAAAATAAATCATCAACTGTATACAAGGTATTGCTCAAAAGTTGTTTTTTTTCTTAAACTGAATTCCAGGTAAGTTTTTAACAGAATTTGGTATGGCGTTATAAATCTTTAAGCACTGGCATAAAACTGTTTTCTGTATCCGAGTTAATTTCGTTTTAGGTGGTAACAAGTAGGCATTACTCAACCCTCTAGTATTTTTTTCATGTTGTATTTCAAATTTTTTAAAAAAGTCTGTGTAATATTTTTTTACAAAAGATACACATTTCAGTATATATATACTGATGGAAATGTAAGTATTTTGTTCTGTTTGAAAATTGATTTACAGGAGTCTCTCTTTCCCAATCCAAAGACCGCCCTGGCACACGATTTCTACGCCATAAAGACTTGGTTCGTTTCCATGGCATTTCCCCAAAACATTATTTAAGTTTTGTATTGTACATAGCCGTAATAAGCAGTTAGAGCAGATCGTACACTAACACTACGTGAGATAGTCTTTGACGCGTAACTAAAACGGTATAAGCTTGTCGACACCTCTCGTACTTGGGTACCCCATGATAATGCGGCGTCTACTTTTATGCCTAAAAACGACACTTCCCGCACTGCCTGCATGACACTTCCATTAATGTCGATTGACAGTTCCGGCACTTCGTTGTTGAATATCATTATTTTTGTTTTATCTAAGTTAAGTTTTAAGTTGTTATTTGTAATACAGTTGTTTAATGCTACTATGCTATTTTCTAGTTTAACTAACAGTTCTTCATATTTTTTTGCTCGGAGTACTACCGATGAATCGTCCGCAAATAAAACCACCAAACTGTCAACGGCATCCGGCAGATCATTGATGTATAGAAGAAAATGTAAAGGTCCCAATACGGAGCCTTGCGGCACACCCCGCGAAACTCCTGCCCGATCGTACGTAGCAATAGCTTATGATTGACGCAATCAAAAGCTTTGCTCAAATCCATGAACACAGCAGCAGTCATTTCTTTATTGTTGATTCCACTGATTATATCCTCCAGCAACTGATATATTGCTCGTTCGGTAAACCTCCCTTTGCAGTATCCATTCTGATAATTATTTAAAACATTCGTACGTATAAGAAAATTAAACATTTTTTGAATACTATTTTTTCGATTATTTTTGATATGATACAGAGATTTTTTTCTTCTTTTTTGAACATCGAGAGAGAAGATGAATCAGAAATGTTCCAAATCATATTTTTTTAATATTGGAAGGAGGAGGGAGGGGGGAAGAGTGATTTTTTTTAAATATTTTTTTTCGTTTTTTTAAACATTTGAAATAAAAATATATTTGAAACCTTTCTAATGTGTCCTTTCTCCCGATGTTTCGAAAAAAAGAGAAAAAACATCATTTAAAAAACTAATCCCCTCCCCTAATAATAAAAATATAATTCGAAACATCCATCCTCTCTTTCGAAGTTTCGAAAAAAAAAGAAAAAATATCATTTAAAAAAAACTAATCCCCTCCCCTCCTTACCCCTTCCAATGTTAAAAAAGAAATATAATTTGAAATATTTTTAATGCTTCCCCTCCCAATGTTAAAAAAAGGATATAATTAAAAAATCACTCTTATCTATTTCTTATATTTTGTGTTTATAGATGAATAATCATATACTTATTCATCTATAAACAAAAACAATATTAGAAGCATATTCCATTTAGCGGACAAATCAACTCCATGCCAGAAAAGTTTTAAAATCGCTAAAACAACTCCCACGGGAAATTCAAATGCACGAATTTACTTAGACCTTCCGAGAGGAAGTTCCTTTCGAGGCACTCTCTTTGTTTAGTACACCACCTCTGCGCCGAGTACCTAACCCGTTCCACGTTCTCTAACCATACGAGGATTCCCAAGCGTTCCAAATCCCCCAGTCGTGAAAGTTAAATCCTAACTGTTTTAGACCTGTATCCGAGAAAAATGTAGGTACACAACACCTCAGAAAACTTTTAACACCAGTAAATTATACGGAAAATTTCTCGTAGAGTGTTCATTTCTATTTTTCAATTCTAAATTGAACCTAACGAACCGTGTGTGACACTACAATGCATAGCACAACGAGATAAAGGAACGAAAAATAACAAAAAAAGTTCCTATACACTAATGTCCGATTGCTTTTTGTTTTCAAGTTACAAACTGTTTTTTATATTATTCTTGTATTTTAGTATTACCTATTAGGCAATAAAAAATATTTTAAGATAGGCTGTGATTTCATGAAACAAAACATTTGGTAAATGTCAAACCAATATTAGCGTAGTGTCTTGAAAGTTTTATTTCAAAATGGTGCGCTATACTTTCGTAGAATGCAGGGACATGATCATGTGTTACGACAAAGTTCGTTCAAATTCTTCCGAAGCTCAACGGATCTATCGAGAGAGATACCCATAAAGGCAAGTTCCTAATGTTAAGACATTTATTGGCGTACATAGGCGTTTGGGAGAAGATGGTTGCTTTAAACAATCAAAATTTGAATCTGGGTTTTAACAGAACTCGTCGTACTGTTGCAAATGAAGAAGCTATTTTGCAAATAGTAGAAGACAATCCTAGAATAAGCATCAGAAGAATAAGTGCAGCTGTACCGAATGTCAATCGTGAATCTGTTATTAGGGAAGTCCTCAAAGAACAACTTCTTCATCCATTTCATTTCAAAAAATCTATCACCTATTAGAATAGGATTTCCTACCGCCTTTACAGTATTGCGAGTGGTTGCAAAATTAAGGGCAAAACTTGCTGTCATTAATTTTGTTTACCGATGAAGCAGGTTTTAGTCGCGATGGCATTTTGAATATTCACAATATGCATTATTGGAGCGATGAAAACCGTCATCAGGACGTAATACGGAATCACCAGTATGGGTTTTCCATTAATATGTGGGCAGGTATAATCGACAATTATCTAATCGGTCCATTTCGAATGCCCAGACGATTGACAGGCGAACTCTATCGATTTTTTTTTGGAAAATGAACTGAATATTTTATTAGAAGATGTTCCATTGAATATTATAAGAAGAAGGTACTAACATGCATGACGGCGCGCCAGCTCACTATTCTAGGAGAGTAAGGGAATTTCTGTTAAGAAAATTTGGAAATAGGTGGATTGGTCGTGGAAGCCTATACCATGGCCAGCTCGTAGTCCCAACCTTAATCACCTCGATTTTTCATTTTGGAGATTTATGGAAAGTGACGTGTATTCTGCAGAACTAAATAGTGAAGAACAATTATGGAGTCTGCTGACAGATTTCGTAATAAAGCTAACATATTTCAAAGATGTCGTCAGTCATTAACACGAAGATTGGAAATGTGTATTCAGGAACAAGGTCACCAATCTGAATACCTTATGCAGAACTAATAAGTATCTTATATTTTTGAATGTTGTTTTGTTTAATAAAAGCCTTTTAACTTCAACAGCTTGTAACTTGAAAACAAAAAGCAATCGGACATTAGTATGTATAGCAACCTTTTTTTGTTATTTCTTGATCCTCTATCACATGTTGCTATGCATTGCAGTTTTTTCTATGTCATCCTGTATGCACACACAGTCAGAACTCTGCAAATTCATAATTTCATTGGCTCCAAAGCACAAAACGGGGGTGGCTTAAATGCTGTGACGTAGGAAATAGGCAAGTACATATTCAGACATGTCCACTCGATGCTCGGCAGTACAATATGTCTTGTAATATGTTTCTTATACATATATAAAAGTCATTTTGAAATTCTGTAACATTTAATGTACTTTTTGAAAAAGCTATTTGAAATAATTTTGTAACACTTGTAATGTCACTGATTTTGAGTGTATTTATATTTAATTTCATCAAAAATTTTTCTCAATACGAGGAAGCCTAGCTCTTTAAATTATACTAAACCTCGACTCTTAAAAATAACACTGCAGTAATATTTTTACTAATGATACACTGTAAAAAATTACAGTAATTTTGCCATGGTAAATCAGGAATATTACATGTAATAATGTTGTGAATTTACCACAATAAATCATGTACATTTTGTTTTGCATGTTTTTTCTAGGATATTTAACATGGAAAAAGAAATTTCGGTAAAATTTATAGCTTTTTCATGTAAGTTTAAGATGTAACAAAATTCAAAAGGAAAATACAGGAAAAAACATGTACAATTTTGTATTTACTCTCAAAATTTACTTGAAAGTGTAAAATTGACATTTTTTTTGGGGTATTTAGTGCACTTTAAAAGTAATTTACTAGTGAACTATTAATTTTGCTGTAAAAATATGAGGATCTTTTATATTTATTTGTTTTTACTTGAATTTTCGGGTAAAACTATAGATATCATGGAAAATACGAAATTCATACGCCGCAATGTGATTGGTTATTGGATTATTTATCTGTGCGCGTAGGTAATTCTATTCGTTTGTTGAACTTATTATTGGCTCAATGATATCATGTACGTCACAAACAATCGTAGGTTTCGCGTAAGCGTGTTCATTCTTGATCCCTGGTTGAGCGATTCAGTATGACCTATTAGGTGCTATAAAAGAATTAGGTAAGTTGCTTGCTCTCTTTATAAAAATACATATGAAAATTAATTCAGTGTTCGGTAAATATAGAGTTCATATAAATATTACATAAGAATTTTACAGTACAATCTTTGAAAAACACATCAGCATGTGAAATTTACTAGATGGTAGAAATTTTACCTTATGAAGCAAATTTATCTGTAAAATTGTAGGCAACTTTGTTACCAACGATTTTACATGTAATTTTATTGCAATTTTTTTTACAGTGTACAATCACGAGTTCATTGGTTGGCAATATCAGAGTTAAATGCGATATATTAACCAAGTATAGTTAACATATTAATACTCGACTGCCATTTTGTTGATAATTTTTTTTACACCTAGTATTTTTAATAATATGTACACTGTTGTAATATCCATGTTCATCAACGTATTTAAATATATCCCTCGTGCGTTATCCAACTGATGTTTGCGAGTCTAAAACGTGAATTTAATTCCCACTCGAGGGATTGGCATGATGGCCGGTCGTTTGGCTCCGGTATACACGGCTCTATTTTATTGCTTTCGAGATGTGATCTTCCCGCTTTGATATCGTTTAGGTTTAGGAAACGCGCGCTCTGTGTTTAGAGAAATTGCCCATGGATGGGCACGGAATAAAACGAAACGAGTATAATGTAAATATTTCCTTTTCGGAATGGGTAAAAGTTGTAAACTAAGTGTATCCAACTATAATATGCGTTAGTAAAGTGTGTTTATGTTTATTATCCAAGCTTGTTTTGCACTTTTTTTAATTAAATCGTTTAGGAAAGTATTTTAGGATCACTTCAAATGCAATAGGAGATACATCTTTCGCCTGGTGATGCAAATACTACCGGAATTACTTCCTGTAGCAGTAGTTTTATCGTCTAAAATAAGTTTCTACGTGTTTATATTTCGTTATTATCGTTTCGAGATGGCTGCTTTTACGTGCAAAACAGTTTCACGTACAGATATACGATATGATTCGTATAGAATTGTCGCAAAATCCTTACCACCGTGCTCTGGAGATGTGGCCACCAATTCGCAGGATTCTTCTCCCGGATCGCGGCAGCACTCGATCACATCGAAAGAGGTAGTTTCCGGTGTTACAGGCACATGAGTGGAAGTGCCATCTCCGACGACTCGTACGATCATCTGAAGTGAAGAAAAAAAATTATAAAAATTACATTTAGTTTCATTCATTTAGTAATCAAAGATGTAGGGAAGAGCAAACTATGTAAGTACTAGCTGAAAATAACTGTGACATAATGATAATGGAAAACGAAGAAGAGGGGAAATAACAATAGAAGAAGTGGAAGAAGCAATAAAGAAACTCAAAAACAGGAAAGCAGCCGGTCAAGACCAAATTAAGTCCGAATTACTAAAATATATGGGTAATACAGGTAACAGAATATTATACAAAATAATAACACTTGCATGGCAAACTAACAAAATACCCAGGGACTGGCCAGTGGCCACAATCCTGCCTATATATAAGAAAAGTGATAGAACCAAGTGTACAAATTATAGACTGATCTCCTTAATCAATACTGCCAGTAAAGTTTATGAATTAATTTTGGAAAAACGAGTTAGGAGAAAATTAAAAAAAAACATTTGATGACAATCAAAGTGGTTTTAGACCGGATAGGGGAACTACCGATTTAATCTTTACTTTAAGGCAAATCGTGGAAAAGGCTATAGCATACAATAGCAAAGTGTATATGGGCTTTGTAGACCTAGAAAGAGCTTTTGATACCGCACCCTGAGAAAGAATATGGAAGATACTCGAAGACAGAGGAATAGGAAAGAAACTACTGAAAGCAATCAAAAGTATTTATAATTGTATACGAAATATTGTAAGAACAAATAATACTTCCTCTCAAGAATTTATAACAACTAGAGGCATTAAGCAGGGTGGTATTCTAAGTCCAGTTCTGTTCATCACACTGATGGATGAAATTGGGAAAAATGTCGAAGAGAAACTAAGTGGGAGTAAAGTATCGATCTGTATATCGATACCGATATTATGGACAATATAGTAAAATTCACCAATCTTCAGGTAAATCGCCTCCTCTAAGGTCAGCAAAAAAAAAAATGGAGAAACTGTGATAGAACTCAAATGTATGCTTTGATCGGCTTACTACTCACAGCTAGCTATTTGAAACAACGCCATGCAAACTATGAGGAGCTTTGGAATTCTGTTTACGGACCACCCATTTTTCGGGCAACAGTGGGGATACAACGCTTCAAAGCTCTTTTGATGTTCATTCGATTTGATGACAAGGTGACAAGGAGTGAACGACGAAAGAAAGATAACTTAACTCCTTTTAGAGATACGTGGGAAGAAATAAATAAACATGGACCAGAAAGTACCCAGTTTGGAACAAACAAAGGCATGACAACATGACAAATACTACAGCTTCACAAAATAAAAGGAAACGATGCCATATAAAAGTAAGATTCAAAAACAAGTATATGACAAAGTGCTGTCAAAACGGGATCATTGAGCTCTTCGAGATTGTGATAAAAATATTCATGTATGTACTTATATATTTTTCTGTATAATTATTAGCAATTAGGTAGTTTGTAATTTGTTGTTCACAATGTTCTCATTATAAATAAAAGTATATTTCTGCCCAATCTTGTCGTAAGCTCTTTGTTATATTAGTTACGTCTGGAAGACCCACGTTGTACTGTTGAGTAACATAAAGAGCTTCTCCGGACTAGGGTTAAACTGCATATACGGGCCACTTGTTTACATTCCTCCTGCTAATTAACCCAAAACTATTCAGGTGTTTTTTGGGATTTTATATCGACAAAAACGTAACACGACACAGAGCACATGAGTTATTTAAGCGTAAATCGTAGAGTAAAATATAATTAATATTTTAAGCGTGGACGTATTTCTTACGAAGAATGGGAAACACAATTGTTGTTTTCTTTGTTTGTTTTACTTAAGTAAATGGCTTGTTTTTTCACTTTTTTCAGGAATAACTTATTATTTCATTTTCATAATGTTTACTGTAAGAAAGATAGGAATGGTAGTTTATTTTGTAATACTGTAGTTATTAATTTGCGCGCGATGTCATCCTAAAATAATACTACACTTTATTACTACAATTAATAAATATTAAATTTGTGATTTGCAATGGCGAGGTCATGGCCGGGTGGCTTTTTAAGAAGAGCCGCCACTGGGCTTATTGTTTTAAAATATTTTATTATATAAACAGCATATTAAAAATAGGTATATTATTTCAATCCTCTCTTGAATAATCAAGAGAATAATTATGCACCTTTTTATTGTAGTTGTAGTATCTCTTAACGTTTATAATAACAGAAAAAAAAGGTTTTTGCAGTCAGGTACAGCCAAATACCAATCGAATACCTGCACCAATTGGATGCTAGAAAAAAAATGCGTAGGCTTTACAATACATTTAAAAACGCAAACATACATATGTACATATTTATACGAGAATAAAATTCATTTCAGTAATAAATTATTCGTATAACAATTTATTTGGCGAATCAATTATTCCAGTAACGCTTTATTCAACATTTATTTCATAACATATTCAAATGATATCCGATCACTTCATATAAGACAATAACCTAATATTAATAAAGAATATTCGAGAGAAATTATTCAACGATCCTCAACACTGGCCAGTACATGCTACAATCTAGAATCTACTTGGATGTAGGAGCGAAGCACAAAATCGAAGCGCTACAGCTGGGAGTGGCTTTTACCGAGCGAGTTCGCGCCTGGGGGAAGCAAGACGAAGCAAACAAGCAGTCTCTTAGTTCGATTCGGTGTTTGGAAGCGTGTAGAAGCGTCAAGCGTTACCGACAGACTGCGTATGCATGCAGCGGTGGGCGGTGTGCAATAATGTTGGACATTGAAACGCTGATACGTGAAGTGCACGTGAGGAGATCGATTTGGGATCAGAAACATCCGACCCATCACAACAGGAAAGCTGTACATAAGTTGTGGAAGGAAATAGCCGATAGCTGCGATACTACAGGTACCTATATAAGTTGTTTTTTTTTGCTGAAATAGAGATATTCATCGAAATTCAAATTTTGTTTTGTTTATTAACACAAGTATATTGAAATTATTATTATTATTATTATTAAGAATTGTAGGTACGCAAAAATCAAACAAATTTAATGTACTATACAGGGTGTATGAGATATAGAGGTAAATATAATAATATGTAGCAGCTGTAATCATATACAATCAAAAAGTCTTAATGCACAGGGGGTTTATCTGTAAGCATTAACGAGAAAAAAAATATTTTATAAATGCCGTGGGCTAGAGCCGCACCTGTGCCCAACCTAAATGCTGTCCCGAGTATACCCCCACATACCACTACCATTCAGCCATTACCGTTGTTAGTTTTGTGTGGATCGCCGCTTGGAGTGCAAGCCACTTCGAACATTTTATTTAAATTCTTCCCGTCTCGAAAAAACGATCCTTTTCAGGACCATCATGATTTCGTATAAAGAAAATCGAAGCTTGATGCATCGGTAAAAGCGCGGGAATGTATAGATTCATTTTCGTGCGATATCATGTAGTCGTGTAGTTAACACCTAAGCAAAATTTACTTTTTTATTTGATACACCCTGTATAAGAAAAAAGGCTTGCACCAGGTTTAGAGAGGAATATAAATAAAGAGAAAAAGATATAGACCATCTATGAAGTGTGCAAGCGTAATGATGTGATCACTCGAATGAAAAATAACCGATTATTCGTTTTTTAAAATAATCGAAATAATTCGAATAAAAAATCATGACTGCAATGAGCCACTTGAGCCAATTGAGAGGCATTCAGCTAGTATCCTGTTTTTTTGAAATAAATCGGTTATCCCCTGTACACTACTACAGGTGACAGATGTGTACTCAAATTGCGCATAAAGCATAGATAACAAACAAAATGGAAAATTGAAATCATAATAAAAACAAGCCCGTATGTTTCACGTTGTTTTGTTCGATGTGACGAATAAGTGGATATTTAAATTTTGATCTTTCCGTATCCATTTTGTATTCTACGTTATACCTCTATTCTCGGTTTTGCGAATTTTTAAATTCGAAATTAATATTACAACTTATAGTAGTATTAAAACTTATTCTAATAAATCTAAAGAAATAAATAAATTTTCATGACTTAATTCAGAAAAAAATCTTTAATGAAGTAAAAGAATAAAATTTAAGTTTTAATATTTCTGAAGAAGTTACTGTTAACAGCAAGGAAACGTTAATAAATGCATACTAAAAGTTTGAATATTAATTTTATTACAAAAATCCGCAAAACTAAGAATTAAGGAATAACATTCAATATTTATATGCAAAATTATAGGTATGGTTCTACATCAAATACATGCACCATATTCTGTTCTAATTGGTGTTATGCAGATATAGGATGGCATCATTTTGAGTGCGCGTTTCCATACAAAATCATCTACACGTTATCAAATCGCACTGATCATAAGGGAATTACACGTCTTAATATAGATATACAGGGTCGAATTATAGTTAAAATACTCGTAGGACCGCATGACCTGAGAGCGGTTATTTTAATCGATAAAAGATTCTCATGGTTTTTGTTTATTTAAATTAATTAACAGATATTATTTACAAATTTTACGGTGCCCAACAAAACAAATATTGTATCCATCAGTAAATCAACGACCCATTACATTTTAGCGTACAGAGGAGAGCAAGATAAAATATGTTCCAGTGTAATCTCACTCTGAAGTGTGGGTAGATATAATTTCGCGTAACAATTTGACGCTCACAACGTAGGGCCGATAAAACTGTACCATCACAAGTTAGCACACAAACGTGGGGCCGACAGATTAAGACGCGTTACAAGTTGCCAATGCATTGACAATTTGTTTTTCTATGGCTACACATAGGGAAATTGTATGTGAAATAGAAAAAAAATTGAATCCGGTATATGTTCAATAGCAGCAGACTACTACGTTATCTTGACAATTTTCAAACTCATTGTATGTATTCATTTCGTCTTAATGAAAAAAACTTATCTATGTATTTTGAGTTTTGTAGCTTTCTGGCTTAGAAATTGTTGCCGTTGGATTGCGATCACTTCATTTTTAGATTTATTTAAAGATTTTTTATTTCATTAATTTAAGAATTAGACCCTGCACCGCCATCTAGCAGTGAAGTTCCGAACTCCTTGCTCGTCACAACGCATCTTACCGTGATAGCAAAATTTAATGCCTCATTTTCGTTATTTATTTCCAAATTAATTAATTTTGTGTAAATTATTCCGCATTGTTAAGTTTGTCAGTGACTTATTTGATTCACGTTGCATTTCCGACTTCCGCCCGCTTGCATTAGCAAGGGAGACGCATAGGCTGCGCACACCATCTTAGACGCGCTGTTCAAGTTGCTCCGTGCAAATTTCAATTTAGTTACCACGTTGTGGGATTGTGTCGCGCGAGAAACTTCCAATATCCAGTGCATTTTTGTTCGTGTTACCTGGTACTGCCAGGAGATTTGTGTCCTTTGCATCGATATTCCTGAAAAGGGTTTTATAACAGCAGCGTCATTCCTTTTGTTAATGGCGTCATCTTAGGTCACTGGCAAGCGGACTTCTCTTGTTAATTTTATCAGTTTAGTAATCCGATCCTATCTCAGGACCTACTACTAGTACACTACTGCTATCTACTACTATTTTTATTTTGGCTTGAGTTAAACTTCGAGGGCGAGCGTAGTATTTAATTTGGGAGACCAAATCCAGGTCGTGGAATTCGAAAGGGGACCACGCCGGTGACATCAGCATGACGCGCTCAAACCACCCTCCCGGACGCAATACACCGACACTTCTAAAAATTTACCAGCTAAGTCGTATATTTTAGTTTTATTGTTTTCTTTTCTTGCACCGAATTAATATTTCATTATTTTATTTTATTATTTTTAAAGTCCTGTCACATGACACAAACCTTCCGGCCAATATTATTAACCTAGACATTAAGAATAACATCTATATTTCAGAATTACAGCATAATTAATAGTTTAATTTATTACTTAAGTATAGAGGTTAAGACCGAACATCAATATATTATTATCGTAACCTATGTTAAGATTTAACTTTTATTGTAATTCATTGTATTGTTATTATCTTGAATTTTATTTGTTTTGTCAAATATACAGTGTCATCCAAAACTTTGTGTGTCGAACCAAATTATTTCGATCCAAGAAGACTTTTAGCTTGAGAGCAAACGAACCCCGTAACAAAATAATTGCAATTTGTCTATTTTTAAAATTTATTATATCACTTAATAGACACCCTATTATGTATTATAAAAAAAAAAATCCTTAGATATCTTTCTACTTCTTGGTTACAGAATATCTTGTGGTCTACAAGAAATCCCTCCAGACATGTGCTAAAACTCTCAAAAATTTTTATAGCTTATTAACGAAATTCATTAGTAACAAATTAATGTATTTCTGCTATTAACTGTAATAATTAATAAAGGTGGAAAGAATACTTCCAGGATTTGCTAAGACAACAAATACCACAGTCAATTGAAGAAACAAGTACTGAGTTCCTGAAGACAGACAAAACCACAGAAAATCTGGAAATCACAATAGAAGAAGTCAAAGAAGCAATAAGCAAGATCAGAAACGGAAAGGCCGCAGGACATGATAAAATAACAGCATAGATGTTTAAGAATATGGGCGATGATGGTACCAAATTGTTTTGGAAAATCTGTAACAAGGCATGGAAGGAGAAAAAGGTACCCAAGGACTGGACAACAGGAGTAATTGTACCAATATATAAGAACGGTGATCAAAAAGAGTGTAATAATTATAGAGGTATAACGTTACTAAGCACAGCAGCAAAGATCTATGAACGAATATTAGAAAGAAAACTACGAGACATCATAGAACCTACCCTGGAAGAGGCACAAAGTGCATTTAGACGAGGAAGAAGTACGCAAGATCATGTTTTCACATTGAAACAAATTATAGAGAAGTCGATCAAAAGCAAAACGAAAGCGTACTTCCTATTTATAGATTTACAAAAAGCCTTCGACAGAGTACCTAGAACGAGAATGTGGAAAATATTAGAACAAAGAGGTGTTAGTCGACTAATAATTGAGGCAATTAAATCACTGTATAAAGATAATGAGACTTATGTAATATACCAAAACATGAAGTCAGAAACCTTTCTTACAACGGATGGTCTTAGGCAAGGAGGTGTTATAAGCCCACTGCTGTTCAATGTACTGCTGGATCAGGTCATAAAGGAATGTCAACCCCAAATGAGAAAACTAACAGTTGGATACAGAAATTTGAAGAGAGTGGAAATATCAGAATGTGCATTTGCGGATGATGTAGTGATAATGGCAAGAACTGAAGAAGGACTACAACAAAACATCAATATATGGAATAAGACACTAGAAAGATATGGCATGATAATAAACACAGAAAAGACGAAAGTAATGGGTATAAATGCAAGATAAAGAGAAAATTAACATTAAAATCAATGGAAAGAACATAGAACAAGTGAATGAATATAAATACCTAGGAGTAATTATACAGAACGACGGAAAAGAAGATAAAAACATACAAGAAAGAATAGAAAAAACAATAAGGCTATATCATGCAATAAACCGTACATTTATAAGGAAAAAAGAAATAGCTAGAAAAACTAAAATGACCATTTTTAAAACTGTATATAGACCAACTCTGATGTATGGTAGTGAGACATGGACAATAAATACGACATGGAAAAGTAAACTTCAGGCGACCGAGATGAAGTACCTACGAGGGGTTAAAGGAATTACAAGACGAGACAGGATCAGGAACGAAGACGTGAGGACAGAATTGGAAACAAAATCAATATTAGACTTCTTAGAAGAAAAACAGCTGGGATGGTGGAGACACGTTCAAAGGATGGGAGAAACGAGACAAACGAGGAGAGTATGGGAAGCAAGAGTAATTCCAAGAACAGGAAGAGGACGACCTCCAGAAAATTGGGATACTACAGTAGCAAAGGCTATAAGGAGAAGAGGGATGAGTGTGGAGGAGGCAAGAAATATCGCCAAGGACAGAGGAAGGTGGAAAATACTGTGTAGAGCATAGAATAATATATCCCTACACCGAGAGGTATCTTGGGATCACGATTATATTATATATATATATATATATATATATATTAATAATTAAAGAAGCTTGCAATCCGAAATTTATTAGTAATTTACAAAGCTGAGAACAACAATATATAAGTAGTTTTCCGCAATTATCTCCAAACCAAGCTAATTGACGTGAACAAATTTATTTATTTCAATTCACCATAATCGAAACAAAATTAACGATTTTTTCTTTATTTTTCAGTACACGCCGCCAGGAAGAAATGGAAAAGTTTGCGAGACTGTTTCCGAACAGAATACAAAAAGCAGATGAAAGCTAAAGCGAACGCAGGTAGCACTTTCGTCCTTCCATCGACCTGGCTGTGGTACAAAGATCTCCTATTCCTCAGAGGACAGATAGGCACCAAACGGAAGGTGCACAATATCCCCCAGACCATACAAGACGTCGAAAGCGACCCAGACGAAACGAAATTCGACATACACTACGAAGATCTGAAAGGTGGAAGTCGTAGATCCCACATCTCCCGTCGTCGCCTGCGTCACGTCAGATCAACACTGCGAAACGAAAACGAACGAGACGACAACAACAAACTCGGTCGATCGAACCGCAGCGCAAGAGGAAAACGAGAATCCTGCTGGCCAGACAGTTTCGGCGAAATTTGAATTTACCAACCGCCAAACAAACCGCGAAGAAGTGCTATCCCAACAGGCCAGAAATTCCCTTACGTCTGTTCAATACGCAGGATTTGGCGCATCTGAACGCCCTAGGGAAGACGACTGCTATTATTTCTTGATGAGCTTGCACAGGCCGCTGAATAGTTTGCCGACAGAGAGGGCCATGTTTGTTCGGTGTAAAATACAGGAGTTGATCTACAATGAAATATCGAGGATCAATCAGCGATGAAAGTTATTTTATGTATAGATACTAAAATTTGATGAATAAATCAATATCACGTATTATAAGGATTAAAACAGCAGCATTTATAACCCTGATACACTTTATTTGTGAATAGTTAAATAATTGCAGTAGAATCCCGATTACATCGTGATTGTTTTGACTATGCAGGTGTTCATTTTAATTCCGGGAATCTCCCAACTTGACCATTCTCTTTTACTGCAAGGATGTATGTACTGCTGTATACTGAATGTACCAAATGAACTTGCAAAATGAAAAATTAAATTACCTAACTCAACGGATAAAAATCTTAAAGGGCGCAAAAGAACAATTAATCTCAGAGTTGCCCTCGCAAATAAAACTTGAATCCAACCGCGAAAAGTAAATTGTGAGTGAAAGAAAACTGACTTTCTTAAATACCCCAAAAATTGAAAAGGTTTAAAGAAAAATAAAAGAACAGAATTTTGAATGACGTTAAATAACAATCAAGAATTTTATTATAAAAAAATAAATATAAGAATAAAAAACTAGAATCTATCTTCCTGCACGAAATAATAAATGATCTTATATCTAAAATGTGTACACAACAATATAATAACAATTATTATAAAGCGAGCTCCTTGATGGACAGGATAAAATTCAATTTAAGCGAAACAAATCTCTATATCAAAAGTATTAACAAAATGGCAGCAAATAATATAAAATTTTACGTCTACTCACGCTTGTGTCTATCTCGGAACTGACTCTTACAATCTCGACCGCTGCGTACAGCGAAGCCGCAACAGATCAGTCCGCCAACGGACAAAATCACTGCGTAGGCTTTCACGGCCGGTGTACCTATAACTAACAGCTTCTTGCGGGTTTCGCCGTGTGTCAAAACTTTCGCTCCACTGATACAAAGACGTAAAGAATTTTTCAAATTATCGTCAATCAGCCTTGTACGACGTTTTGATTTATTAACTTTCATCATTGAAAAGAACTGTTCGCAGTTATTTAAGTACTTCCAAAAGCACAAATCAATCTTCCTGCGAATTTTCTAAGCTCCGAAAAATGGTCTTCTTCGAGGTATTTTTTAGTAGAAATCGCACAACTCCACGTCTTCAAATTTAGATTTTAGGAGTGAATTTTCTTGAAGCTCGATCAACTCCATTTGCAAGTGTATTGGAGCATTTTGTACATTACTTTTTGTTGGAGTAGCTAATAAATTGAAACTGTTTTCCATGTTTTTAAAATCGCTAAATCTGTTCGAAAATTGCTCCGGCAGTAACTTGAGTTCTTCAGCATATTGAGCATAAGCAGTATTTTCATACGCAGATAGCGTGGTGAAATGGTAACTGTTACCATTTCACAACTGTGCCTCCCACAAGCGGATTTTGTTTTGAAACGCTTTCACACGGCTGTACAAATCATTTACTAATTGTCCTTGTTTTTGAAGTTTCAAATTTAAATCATTCAAGTGGCCTGTAAGGTCGACCAGAAATGCTAAGTCACATATTTGCATAAAATCTGCTATCTCATTTCTAAGCTCGTAAAACCGTTTCAGCATTTCTTCTTTGCTTAACCATCTGACTTCACAATAATATGTTACGTCGTCATATTCGGCTGATATTTCATCCAAAAACGCCTTGAACAGACGATAGTTAAGCCCTCGGGATCGAATAAAATTGATGGTTTTTACTACCACATTCATAACATTCTGGAGTCGAATGGACTTAGAACACAAGTTCTGTTGATGGATAATGCAATGAAGGACTATCAAATCATCTGTTTGCACATTTAATTCAGTTACTCTTTCATACAAAATTCTGATAAAGCCTTTACGTAAGCCGACCATAGAAGGTGCACCATCTGTGCATACACCAACTAATTTTGACCATGGCACACCAAAACTTGTGAATACCTTTTCAACTTCATTAAAAATGTCCTCTCCTGTAGTGCTTCCTTTTAGTGGCTGTAAAATAAGCAATTCCTCAGGTTACTGAGGAATTCACTGTTAAGTGAACTCTTTATCAACACCTCGAATAAATATAGCCAGTTGAGCTGTGTCAGACAAATCGGTGCTCTCGTCTAATGCTATGGAAAATGATTCAAAACCAGCCATACGGTCAGTCAAAGTTGTTTTTATATCATAAGCCATCATTTCTATACGTCGGGCAACAGTTCGTCTTGACAAACTAATTTTTTCAAATTCATTTTTCTTTTCAGGACACAAAACACTGCAAACTTCCAACATACACTCCTTGATCAATTCTCCTTCGGCAAATGGTTTTAATGATTTTGCCAATTTTGAACTAACTATAAAACTAGCTTTCACAACATTATAAAGTCGTGTTCTGTGCTTTTGAAACATTTGCTGCTGTTTTTCCAAATTTGCGGTAAACTTCTGGATTTTGTCTTTTCTTATTCGTCCTGCCAGTGAGTGCAGCATGGGATGCTTAGTTGAGTAATGCCTCTTTATATTGAATTCTTTCACCACTGAAATGGATTCACTACACCGCAAACAAATAGGCTTATCATTGTGCAAGATAAAAAAGAATTCTTCAGTCCATTTTTCTTGAAATTGGCGACCCTCTGCATCTACTTTTCGTTTCTTTCCACCAGTCATCATTTTCGTTTACTTTTCGTTCGATAAATTTAATAACAAAATATAATTAATAAGCACTCAAGATGCACACAAAGTCACAGAGCAAATTGACGGCACTAGCAGTTCGCTAGGACATCGCTTGTCTAAGTTATCACCTCGCTAGCTCAAATAGAACTGAACTAAAGTTCGGGCCATCCACCCGCTTATATAGGCAAAATGAAGGAATGATCTAGAATCGTCTAGTGTAGAACATTTGAGAAGCTATAATCTTTTGTTGCGCCGCCAGTGAGGCGGCAAACATCAAAGACTTTGATGTTTGCTGCCTCACTCTTTGATGATTGCCGCCTCATTCTTTGATGATTGCCGCCACTCGGCTAGCTGGCTCACTTGATTCCGCAGGGGCAAGCGACAAACCTCATATCACTCGATCTTCCTTATTTGGAGTGAGTATGAGTAAGTAGTGTAATATTTTTTTTTAATTGGGTTTTTCAAAATGTCTCGCGGACCGGATCAAATCTTACAGCGAGCCGGATCCGGCCTGCGGGCCGGTTGTTGCCCACATATGCTCTAGAGAAAAGTGAAACTGACGATTTAGTTAAAGTCTTGAAAGAGATTAATCTAAAACATGTTGTTTATTAGCTGGCTGAAAGTTGGAATGCTGTAAAGCGATCGACCATCAAGAAATCTTTGTCTGAAATTGTGGTCACTGATGCATCTGAAGAGGAGGGAGATAGAGAAGAAGAAATAAATTTATACGAATTGTTGACAAGACGAAACGGATGCGAGAATGTGACACCAGCTGAAGTGCAAGAATGGATCGTTGCTGATGATCCAGAGGAAAGCTTAGATGACCAGGATATTATTTCAGAATCAAATCATAGTGATGAAGTGAACGCAAGCAACGCAGATCCATATGACAGTGAAGACAATGAAAGTGCCCTAGTGTCTCACGGAGAGGGACTCGTAGGGTTAGAAACGGCTTTACAATATGTCGAACAACAACAAGAAGCATCGGTCGTCCATGTATTGCTGATTAGAAAGATGGCGAAATATCCTCAGATCCTCAGAGAAGTTCCTGTATGTTAGAATGTGAGGTGTGTGTACCGTTTCTTAGACTTATATCTACATTCATAACATAGCAAATTTGGCGTCTCTACTTGCAGTATTAACCGAGATATTAACTTCTCAATGAACGAATGATTATGACTAAAGAGAAACCTAAATAACTCAAAGACGGCAACATATAGCTATAGGAATATCTAATAAAAACTGGCGTAGTTATGGTCATAGAATCCAAAAATGAATAAAAAATTATATCATCATATCTAAAATGACAATGTTGACATCCATTTTCGGTCAACCCGAAGTATTATTTTAGTTAAAATATTTGACATTTATAGTTTATATAGTTTATAATATAAGTAAATAATAGATCATACACTTTTAATGGACCACTTACGTGAAATACCCTGTATGTTTCAATATCACTATTATAAACAATAAAAGCCACCCCTGTGCCACCCTCACCCTTCGACCCATACGTTAAAAATTTCTAAACCCTCTCCAAAAGTGCCTATAAATTTGTTATAAGTAATACTTTTTAATTCCGCGGGATGAATTCGTCTCCCTATACAACGTGGAAACTTTCCAATTAAATTTTATCCTGTCCACCAAGCCTCATTAGCTCTAATATTTATTTACTGGGACTTTGGAACGGTGTCCGGCCCTAATCCCAGATGCAATTTGTGACCAGAAGCGTATAAGAGGATCAAAACCTAAACAGTAACGTTCTGTTAAGTACCGGCCCTTGTAATTACCGTAATTCGATAATCTTCCGACTGGAATTAATATTTAGATACTTTGGAAAATGTTTCAGATCGGATATTTGGGGTTAGATCCGCTTCTACTGATATTGTGTCGGATCATACACACAAAAAAAATCTATTATCAATCTGAATATTTTTATTTATTTAGAAATCGAAACTTAAAATATATATTTAAATGAATTAAATCTTGTTGGTTAGAACATAAGAGTAAATTCTCTGAAAACACAATATATTCTTAGAACAAATAACATAAATATTTGCATTGAAGTATGCTTCCTCCAAATGAACATTGTTATTGTTGTAGGGAATAAATCTATGCAATCATAGTGAGAAAGTCTGTAGATTCAAAATAAAATCCCGTTTATACGTTTGGTATAATGAATTACTATATAAAATTATTAAATGTTTTGTACTGAAAACATGAAATATCAAATTGAAATTATCATAATATCGAAATATTTAAAACGAATTTTACCCCGCCATTTATTGCACTAAAACTTATCTGTCATTGGTTCCCTCTTTTTTAGTGGAGTTTAGGGAGTTTTGCATATATATACGCTTTACTTGGCCATATTAATTTATGTAGAATCGGGAAAATAACACACAGGTTTATTTATATATAATAATATATATATATTTAAGCAAGTAGATACAATTTTCTATTTAAAAAGCGGACTCACTCTGGAGTAGTAATAATCTAAGTAAATTTAAAAGAATTACATTACAAATAACAAATCACAAAAATTTCCATAAAACTATCGAAAAATTTCATTAATCATTTATTCATTTGCATATCCTCTAACAATAACAATTTTTACAAGTTGATGCAAAAAATATATCTCTGATTGAACTGCCAACAGTATTGAGGGCGCATTATTAGGGTGCGAGATAAAAGTACACCCCAACAACGATAACACATTTAACAATGAAATCGGATTTACAATAAAACCATGTGCGAATTTGAAATAGGTGCAAAAGTCAAGTTATTAAAAGTAAATTGTGAAGAAATCTTAATTGCATTCGGCAACGTATAAGTGTAAAAAGCATCCCAAGAAATAAATTACGTGTGTTCGCAAAGGGAATGTCAGGGCTATTATAAACACCGTGTAAACACCACTAAACACAAAATACAATAGCAATTAAGCTAGATAAGCACTCTTCACTATCGCTATTTTTCAAAACAAACACGTGTTGACAATTGTGTAACCACAACAACAAGCTGACAACAGAGTGAATACGGCAGTGACAAAGAGCGTTTTATCACATTTTATAACCGGCGTCACAGTGATTTTCAGGAGCACCAACCCACGTACTGCCAACCATTACGAACGCAAAATCCTAACTTGACGGTGGCGCCCCGTCAGTACACTTTTCATCTCGCTAAACAAAGTTCGCTATATGTGCGAATTTATAAAGCAAACAAAGATAGCCAATGCAATACATTTCCGAACCTTTTTCTGTATCTAGTTGCACGTCTCATGATGTCTCTGACTTGGCGTCACTTTTTGATTGACCAGTGAACAGTGTTGTTGGTTGTGAGTGTAAGTAAATCTAAATGGATACCCCAGCCATTTCACAGCTGCTTAGAGAATGGGGTGGAATGGGACTGATGCATAGATGCTACCATTAAAATATTCGAAGGTAAGTACGTACGTGTTATCTAATATTAAAGGATTACTAGTTTAAAAAACTTTGAAATAATACTTAGAGTCAGCGCCATTGTGTCGATAATACACAGAGATTCAAAATGATTGTCAATTCCGCTCCTATAGATAGTAACAGGGTGTAGGTATATGCCGCGTGTTTGTAATGAAGGTTTGAACTAAGTCAGTGTTGGAACATAAGAAAGTAAACGGATCTGTCATAAATAAGGAAAACGTAACCTATATTTGAACTCGCATTATATAAACGACTATGGATTGGTGTTCCTGCTTGTAAAAATGAAATGTAATTAATTTAACTTTACTAAATTATGATTTTACAATTCAGTACTAACTGGTGTTTAACTAAATTTATTTATTACTTTAAATTATAACATACAATTAGTATAATTATTAAGTGACAAAACTGCATCTCTCAATTCTTCTATGGTATGCATGCGGTTTCTATAGATCCTATTTTTTAGATAGCCGAACATGAAGTAATCTAATGGGGTTAGATCAGGCGATCTTGGTGGCCATCTTTGTGCTCTAACGAACCTGTCAGCAAAAAACTATTGAAGATATTGGCAGGTTTGTCGAGCAGTATGTGCTGGAGCATTATCGTGCTGAAAATAACCTGCTTCAAGCTCATTTTCTTGTAACTGTGCAATAAACAATACCAACATCTGTTGGTAACGTTGGGCTGTTACAGTTTCCTCGAAGAAAATTGGCCCTATTATTCGTTGCCTGGACATAGCTAACCAAACTCCAACTTTTACGGGACGCAATTGCATTTCTCGAAATTCGTGTGGATTTTCTGCAGACCAGATACGATGGTTTTGTGAATTGATATAGCCTGTTAGATAAAATCAGGCTTCATTCGAGAAAAATGATTTGTTTAGCAAGTCATCGTCCCTTAAATTGTTATTAAACCAATGACAATATTCCAATCCCCTATCGTGATCTAATGGTAATAATTCCTGTACCGTAGAAACTTTATAGGGATGAAAATGTAACTTTCTTTTGACAGCTCATTGCGCTGAAGTGTATGATAAGCCTATAAAATTATAAAATGTAATAAACTATTTCACTTAATGTTAATATTGTTTTTTAACCTGTTTGTTGAGCTATTACCACAGATAAATTCCCTTATTTTCTTACAGTATTCAGAAATACTATAATAATTGGTGATATTAAATGTAAATATAAACGATTTGAAAAAAATTATAAGATAAATAATCGAAAGATACTACAACACGCACGTCAATGTCGCTAAATGACAAGAAAAATCATTTAATGTATGAAATTTGTATGTAGCTAACTTCGCTCATTAAATTGGTAATAAGTATAGATAAATTTTTCCGGAAAACAGTTTTTTTTCTTACGACAATCATTTTGAATCATATATGAACATGGTAGGTATGTACATTAACAAACAAACTAGTTATTAGTTTTCAGTAGGTAATACCAGCAAATTATCATACTGATTGAAATTATATCAGTAACCAACGCCGACTATATAGATACAAGGCCCAGGCATTGAGTGGGAAGTATCCTGAAAACACCGGTCGCAACGACGGATACGCATAACATCTATACCTCTACGCATCAATATCCCGTGCGCACTCCTAGAGTACACCGATACGCTACCTTCTCCCAAACATTGTAAAACTATAAAGTATGAAAGTAAATTTATTTAATTACATAATATTTCTTTATTTATTAATTTTCCCCTACCGAGGTTTTTTGATGTTACAGACACAAAATTAGTAGGTAATTATTACCCTTGAATAGTAGGAATGCTTAGATTAAGCAGGTAAGTATTATCAGTTCGATATACTTATATTTTAGAAGCAAATAATGGCAATACTTCAAATAATACTTTTATATATTTCTATCAAATATACATAAATTATTACGGCATAAATATGATAGTTTCCAGTTGAGAAAATCTATTTACTCAAATCTAAAATAATTATTTTTGTGGTGAAAATATTATATGTTCATAATGATTTTAATATATTGATTACATATTTGAACTAAAAAATTGTTTCGTCTAACAAATTCACAGGTTTGGAAAACTGAACAAATTTTATTCTCAGTATAAATACATCATCTTCTTACTTATGTAGGAAGAGGTAATTACGTTTTTTCGACACAAAAATACCAATAGTTTTATCAAATTAAATTGGTATAGAGGATCAATTAACTCACATTGCCAGTTCGTGTAAACGCACTTGGTGTATGTTCCAATTTATGGTAAATCAGTATGAATGACGTAACTTATAACGACAATTTGCGTGACCCTTTAAAGAGGATACTATATGCATATACATATACGAATCTATAATGAAATCCCTCATCGTATGATACCAACCGTATGCCTGCTCGGTGAACCATCAACATTGTCGGGTATCTGATTGAGTGCTGTTGACAAACGGAGCAGCGTCACAGCGTATACATGTTCCTTCAAACAGAATGATTAATTAGTCGATTTAACAGGACTACATCGACTACCAGGCCTAGTATGATTCATTATGGATGTCACGACAGATTAGATGGCAAAAACACGAAGTAAATACGTTAGTAAAAGAAGCGTTGCTATTTCTAATAATTGCTTCCTTTCCTATAACAAAAAGCCAACGGATCCGTTTAAGCCGAGACTCTAATTCATGTTCTTTTGGCGTTTGTCGTTGATTAAGTGCCAAATTATACCGCAAATTAAAAGAATTCGAAAGGAGATTTTCGTTTGAAAAATGCTTTTAATAAATATTACACAGTCCGGTTTAAAAATAAGTGCGTTGGGTAGCACTATTATTCTTCACTTCTTTCAGTCGATTAAATAGTATATTTATCTACAGTAATTATAAAAATTAATAGAGAAAAACGATTGAATGTGGATTTTTTAGGATAAAACTGTTTCTATTTCATTATTAGAATATTCATTAAACTATTTAAGTTTCTATGTTGAAATAAACAGTATCAATTATTCAATCAGATCGTTTAAATTAAAGCTATCTTGTTACAAAATGTTTCGGTCACTGTATGAGCATCTTCAGGTGAAATAAGAAAAATAATAATTAAGAATGGGAAATCTGGAAACTGGGAATAGTAGAGCTTAAAACATGAGGATTGAGGCAACATGCCTGTAATATATGTATTGCTCTGTTTTTCAGAACACAATGCCCGGGATTTCTAAATTTTATTTTTATTTTTTTTTTTTAAATGCAAGAGAATGTGCGATTTGTGTATATACAGTGTGACCGAGAATGTATGAATTTTTATTTTATAATTTAGAAGAAGCTTAATATAATTTTTTTTTTTTGTAGTAGAGTGGAGTATGAGAGAGTGTGCGATTTCTGTTGTATTTTTGTATTCTTTGTCTTAGTATAGTATGAAAGTGCCCTCACGTTGTTTGCGCCAATTTTTATGCTCTGTTTTCCAGAACACAATGCCCGGGATTTCTAAATTTTATTTTTTATAGTTCAATACTAAATTAATATTATATTCAAATTTATTTTAATTTTATTTAGCTTGTCCGTTTACGATTTTATTTTTTTTTCTTTTTTTTCAATAAAAATCAAATCAATTATCAATTAAAATAGTGGTTTCAATTTAGTATTGAACTATAAAAAATAAAATTTAGAAATCCCGGGGCTTGTGTTCTGAAAAACAGAGCATAAAAATTGGCGCCCTTTCAAACCAAAACAAGCTTAAATCTTTATTTATTTACCCAAATACTATGTTTCCTTATCAATTGAGACTCTATGATTACAAGGTACGTAAATTGGAATCAGTAAAATACTATATAAGACAAACTTTAATACAAAAACACGTCTTCAAACTCTCCTGGCATTTTTAAAACTAATGAGGTTATGGAAACGTCATATAATGAATTAAAATTCAAATAAATAACGGCGCCATCTACCCGTAAACGGCAAATACTAAAATTTTTAAAGCAAACGATTATCTATGATTATCGATATTTGTTAAAGATAGCTATTTTATCACAGATCACTCTCGGTGATATTTTTATACAACTCTTAAATATAAAATTTACTAAAATAACTAAACTAAATGACGGTTCTTATAAACTAACCCCAAATTATCGTATGGTGAAATAAATTACACAAAAATATATAAGTTTCTGATTAAAATTGAAAGGAAACTGAATTAATTCCGTTCTGTTTTAGGCGAGGTGATTCTAAGGAATACTAACTTGAAAAGGACACGACGCTTGGCAATCTCTGGTACTTGACTGTAGTTTCTAAAGGAACGGGCCCCCCGGTCTCGGTCAATGGCATGGAAAGGCAAATCTGGTCGGGAGATCTTCGTAGGATATATTTATAGGATATTTTCTTGGCAAATTCCAGGTATTCGACAAAGATTACATAAACAGGAGTTGTATCGATATTTTTTTTTAGGTAATACTTCTTGGAACTTTGATAAATTTTTTAAAATTGTCAATCAAATCATATTCTAGTGGCTAGTGAAAAGTTTAGTGGATTTTATTTAATTTTAATGCTATGCTATGCTATTTATTGACAATATTACAAGCCTAATACATTGTCAAAAAGACTACATCACCGATAGGTGTTCTTCCTGCAGCCTTGTAAATAATTTTATTAATAAATCTAATGAATTCATTGAACACGAAAATTAAATTACATCAAAGTATAGGAAAACCAAGTAGCGTCACTCTCGCCAAGATAAATTTCAGTCGCCATTTTATTTTGTACCGTATAATTTATGTTATGTAAGTCTAACCATTCCTATTCTAAGATATGGAATTTAGATAAGACTTTTGTAATTTAGCTTTCTTCTCTAATGTTAGAGTGTATTTTCGTTTACATGGGAATAATTTTAATTTTAATTCTAACATACATATACATTTTAATACTTCGCGCGCAATGTACAAAACAAGATGGTAAAAGGTCACCAAAAATTTTCCCTAAAAACCTACTGATAAAAACGTGAGTGACGCTACTTGCTTTTCCTATACTCTGATTGCATATATGTAAATAAATAAATAAAAGTACAAAATAAAATAATAAAGTAAATAAGGGTATACATTATGATTTTATAAAACACGATTATAGTTGTATATTGTTGTAAATTATTAATATTTGACGACTGCCTAATAAGTGTTGTATTAAATTCATAAAAAAAATTATAATAAAAAATGAAATAAAGGGAGATTTTTTTTTAGTAAAAAACTATAAATTATTTTAATATATAAAATATTTTTTTTGCTTTTCTTAAAATACTTTATAAAGTAATTCCTTTCCCAACTCTAGTGATTTTCTGGTGGAATTATAATCCCAATCTAGTGAAATCTGTCTTCTGTCAATTGGCAATACTGCTTGTAGCTAGTCCGTTAAATATAAAGTACCTATACTGTATAAGTATCCTAATAAGTGTTCCGTGTATTAGTGGATATACCTTCACAAAATATATTACAATGCCTTATACAAATATTGCTCGTTTAAGACATACAGCATGTTCAAGTTAATAATTATATTTTTTAAATTTTCCAATAATTCGGTAAGTTTTCATAGAATCAACGTGAAAATTGGTATTACTACGTCTTTTAGCACGATGAATAGGAATTTGTTATCATTTTTTACCGTTGCTCATAGAGGGCGCTAGTTACACCCTGCTGAATAGATAAATCGAAGCTTATCTTTTTCATTTATCCAGAATTACATAAACCGAATAGAGAATTTGAAAGAGCAATCTTTTTTTACATGATAAATACATACTTGTTTAATTTTGATCCGTTTTCGAGATATTTTTGCATTGGGAAGTTTCAATGCAGCTCGTCGTATTAACACAATTTTTTATCTTTGAATTACGAAGTTCAGGTAAATAATAGAAACAAATAATGCTTACACACTTAACCGTACTTTATCAGTAGAGTAATAAAAAAAAACATTTATCGAGAAAGTTGTAAGTATTAATTATGTCATGTAAAAACTATTGACAGTACTGTGTTCTCCTATCAAAATCTATCTGCGTGAGTTCGTAAATTATTTGAATTTTATGCGAAAATAACTTGACTTCCCACAGACAACTGAACTTCTTGAGAAAGCTTCGGAATTGATTTTTTTAGGCGAGTTAGTATTAGTAAGTATTTGAAAGCATAGTATAAAGAATACATGCGTTTCATCATAAGATAATATTTCAAACGCGGGAGCCATCAACTGAAATCTATCGAGTGGAAACACGCGGTCGAGCAAATAAAACAGAACAAACCAACTGATCTGGATGCATATTAAGGTCTCGAGTGGTTACAGCCGTGGTATGACTTTACTACATGGAAACAGTGACGGACTGTTTATTCACAGAAGTCGAATCTCAAGTGAGATGAACGTCAAAGATGAAATCAAAGAGGTGCTGTTTATTATTAGACGTCTTTAACGCGTTTAAGAACGAGGGGCTTTACGATAGTAGATGTGGATTTTTTAGAATAATAAATAGGTATATATACAGGGTGTCCCACCGAACTGAGCCATTAGATTTTTTTGAACTTCTAGTAGGAATTTGATTTTGAAACTTGCAGTGTAGTCATGGCCCACTGTGGTCTATTTAAGGAAAATATTTTCAACTTTATAGCACTTTCGGTATACAGGGTGTTGATATCAACTTTCTTATTTTAAACGGAATGATACAATTTTTATCGGTGCAATGAATGTATCGAGTCATTCGCAATTAGTTCTCGTGAGGGTTCCCTATCCCTAAACTCAACCGTTTTTAAGATATTTGCAATTTTGTTGATTTTTTGACGTTTGCACTGTTTCAAGTAAAATTAAATAGCTGATAAGGTATCAGATATTTAGTGGTTCTACTAATGTCGATGTAAGTACAAAGACGTAGGTAGAAAGTGTAATGACAATAATGACCGAATCACATACAGGGTGTTCGAAAACGCATCTCCAATGCGGCTACCTTTAAACCAACAAAACTTTTTTATTTCAAATGAAACATGGTACTTTTTACTACAGCATTGAATGCAGCGTAAAATTCTACAACGATTGACATTAGGGTTTGGTATACCTATTTTTGATAGTTTTTGAGATATTAGCATTTATTTTCTAAAATATGACTAATTTCCAAGTTTCGAGAAAATAAAATATTTTTTTCCTAAAAACACTCTGTATATTGTTTTTTAGAATGATGCGCTACCTTTTTTGCATTCTTTGGTTTCCATACCTGAGATATTTATCATTTGAAGTTTTCCAATTCCTAGGAAATTTTATGTAATTGTAATTATAAAATATTAATAAGCCATAATTATTGTGCGACAGCAAATTACATGTTAATATTTTTACTTGCTTATTAAATGCATCGAAAATAAGTCAATTGAAAAAAAAAAATAAGAAACTATTATTCTGAAAGAACATTTATATTGGACATTTTCGAAGACTTTTAATAGTTTGTTCCTGATTTATGTTATCTGTTTGTATCGCTTAATACCTAGTTACAAAAAGCCAAGAAGCTGCATTGTTTTCGGAGATTCCATGTCAGACTGCTTTCCTACAAAGAAAATACCTGGTCTAGTAAGTGAACAATATTTGAAATATTATGGGTGTATTTAGGATATCTGCTTTAATTTCCCTTTGTATTTTATTTTTTTTGAGGTTTTTATTCATTGAAAGTAAATGTAGGTATCTAATCATTGTTACATTCTTCATGAATGTAGAATAACTCTAAAATGTTATTTGTATATGTAACTTTCAATGTTTTTCTTATTGCTTTCGATTTTACTTGTTAGAAGAAAATGTGTGAAGGAGTTGACAGCATTAGGACTTACTATAAAATATATGACTTGTTAATAATGCATAGATTTATCACTGCGCCATTTGGTAAATTACCAACAATGGATATCACTTGTTTGTTAGCACATCTCATGGCTTACTAATATCTAATAATTAATGTACGTTCTTTATGACTAAAAGATATTACTATTAGTAAGAAACTAGTGAACGTTAGATATCTGAACATAAATATTTAGATAGGTTAGGCAAATAATGTAGTGTGTTTTTGTAGGAAAAAACTCATTTTATTTGGTTGAAACTTAGAATTTAGGCATATTTTTAGCAATTTTTTGCAAGAAATGCTAATACTTCAAAAACTATTAACAATAGATATACCACACTCTAATATCAATCGATGTAGAATTTTACACTGCATTCAATGCTGTAGTAAAAAATACCATGTTCCATTTGAAAAAAAAAAGTTTTGTTAACTTAAAGATATCCACATTGGAGGCGCATTTTTGAACACCCTGTATGTGATTCAGTGATTATTGCTACAACACTTTATAGCTACGTCCTTGTATTTACATCGACTTTGGTGGAATCACTAAATATCTGCTATCTAATAAAATATTTGATTTTATTTGAAAGGATGCAAATGTCAAAAAATCAACGAAAATGAAAATACCTCCAAAACGGTCGAGTTTAGGGATAGGGAACCTTCATATAAACTAGCTGCAAATGACTCGCCAAATTCATTAGACCGATAAAAAATATACCATTCCATTTAAAATAAGAAAGTTGATATCAACACCCTGTATACCAAAAGTGCTATAAAGTTGAAAATATTTTTCTTAAATAGATCACAATAGGCCATGTCTACACTGCAAGTTTCAAAATCAAATTTCTACTAGAAGTTCAAAAAAATCTAATATCCCAGTTCGGTGGGACACCCTGTATATATACCAAAATTGCATCTAAGATAACCTTTTACGATAAATAATTATATTTCTAATGCCATATTGACATTTGTCATTTTGTAAGTAGCAATGCAATTAAATTACGCTAATTAAATCACTCTGTAGCAGGCGAGAAAGCTATTATTTTCTAGTATCGTCCTCTTTAAACCAAAATACCACAGCCAAACTATAAACAACAACAATATTCAATATTCTGTGTAGACTAACAGCGGCTAAGCAATGTCCGCTTCCTCATTATGCAAGGAAATAAGGATTTTTCTCCGAAAGGTAAAACAGGGATAGTCTGCAATATCGCTGCTAGTAGTCACAGCAATTTCCTGTCTGGCTTTTTTCCAATCTGACTCGCTTCTGGAAACTTTGAATTTTCGTATGAAGGGGGAATTGTTATTTATGGAGAAACAAGACTGTCTCGGAAAAAGGATTGATCTTCCCAAATAAGATTGTAAAATAGTTTATTATTCAAGCTGATTTTAAATCAATTCAAATCTGTTTTTATTTTGATCCAGATTTATTTTCTTTTGGTAGTTAGTCACTGATAAAAGCCATTAGTAAATATTAACACCGTGATGCAGTGAGAGTATGCAAAGTTAGTATGAAAAAGCCTCCTATAGATTGATTGTAAAGTATTTTATATTTACGGTCGTGGATTAACTGCATCTCTGTCGTAGCACCATTTGTCTTTCGTGACGTTGTTATAATTTCTTTTTTCGTTTTTATATTTTATCTAGAAGAAACTGGTATCAGTTATAACACTCTTTATAAAATACTTTCTAACATAATGCAAGTTATCAACAAAACTCGTTCTATGTTGTTGAGTGAACCAACATTTTAATTGATCTTATAAGAAAAACGTATAATGAAGGCAACTATATCGTTTTGTTAATTTAACAAAACCAATGGGTTTACGTATATAACAGTTTTCTGCCATCTAGTAGCAAATACGTTAAATGCCGTGAGATCGTATAAACGGAATTGCCATACGATAAATAAAATTCATATGAAAATGCAGTTTTGTTGTAATCCCACAGAGTAGCACAGTCTACAGTGTCTGCATGTTGATTATAAGACCGTCAACCAAAATCATTTGTTGGAAACATATAATTGTATAAATAATAAGTGAAGGCAACGACATTGTTTTATTAATTTAACAAAGCCTTAATGCAACTTAATATACACTAATGTCAACCCGGACAATAAGTTCAGTGCACCAAAATTGCATCTAAAGTATGAGTTATTTAACTAACTCCCGCGCACAAATAACGTAATAGACATTTTTCAAAACAGTATATTTCTGATAATAAATACAACCAGGTTTAATTAAAGTTATAGAAGCTTTAAACAATATATATTGTAATATACACATTTATATCACATCCTAACTTATATCAGACATTCTTCATAATTCATACGATGTAGAAACAAAGTATAAATTAAGGCATTCGATTTTTTTTAATGCCGACAAACACATAACTTGAATCAAGTTGTACTTTACACATTATGTGGTTGACATCTTTTTTTCAGTTTTTACACTCTGTATACTGACAGAAGACCCCTTCTCCCCTCCCACAGAAGGCATTCTATAGGTATAGAACGTTTCTGATGCAGGGTTTTCCAGAAGTAAAAGAAAATAAATCATTTACACTTCATTTACTTGTGACGTCGTTAATATTTGTTACAGTCGCAATGGAAGTCACTGGTAGCTACTTGATCAAGCGGTCATCAATCCGCGTTTGTACAGCACTTGATAAGCGTTGGCCAGAGAAGGGAAAAGATCAATCTCTTAAAGATAAAAAATTACTTCTACGATATTACAGGGATTGTCCAAAACATAATATTTTAGATCTATAAGTCTACAATAGGAGGTTGTGCTGATATAAAGTGATAGGGGATGATATTTACCTCTTAATTCCGAATTAAAATACAGGGTGTTCTATTTAAAAAAAAAGAATACTTAGTCTGTTTAACAAAAAGTCGCTCATATCTCAAAATCTATTAAAGATAGGTATAGGGAATGCTCATATAAAGCGATAGGGGATGATATTTACTTCCTAATTCCGAATTAAAATACAGAGTGTTCTATTTAAAAAAGATGAGTTTTCTGCATTTGAAAATATGTCAATTTGTTCCTCAGTTTTGAACACCCTGTATGTTAGAATGTAAAGTGTGCTTACCGTTTCTTAGAGTAATATCTACATTCATAACATAGCAAATTTGGAGTCTCTACTTGCAGTATTAACCGAGATATTAATTTCTCGATGATGCAATGATTATGACTAAAAAAAGAGAAAAACTTAAATAACTCAAAAACGGCAACATGTAGCTATAGGAATAGCTAATGAAAACTGACGTATTTATAGTTGTAGAATCCAAAAATGAATAAAAAATTATATCATTCTATTTAAAATAACAAAGTTGACATCCATTTTCGGTCAACCGGAAGTGATATATTGATTAAGGTATTTTGCATTTATAGTTCCAATCGAACAGATACTGGTGCCAAAATCTCAAATATAAGTAAATAATAGAACATCATAAACTTTTAATGAACCAGTTACGTGGAATACCCTGTATATGTGTGAAAATGGGTGTGTTCCTTGTGAATGTGTGTGTGTGTTTTGTGTATGTGTGTGTAAAAGTTATTCAGGTTGTCTAAATATGGAATGTTAATGCTGATGTGTTAAACTGATTGTCAAATCCAAATAAGTGAAGATTGGTTTAATGTTATAATCTATATGTTCATTTCAAAAAATGTATGTTAGGTATTTTCTTATGCCGTTCTATTTGGTATGCCTCCAACAGTCTAAGTTTTTGACCCTTATCACAGTTGTGAAGTAAAAGGTAATGTTATCATCACAAATGCTTTTATATCTATATTCCCGTAAATGTTGATAAAAATTTGAGTTATTTTGTTTCCTGTGTTCTTTAATTCTGGTATCTAATTTTCTGCCAGTTTCCCCTATGTAAGTAGCATCACAATCATCGCATTTTATTCTGTAAACTCCGTTTCGTTGTAATTTGTCTTTATTTTCTGTATATGTGTGCAAAGCATATTTTGTATATTTTTGTTTTAATTTTTTATTAGCAAACACTTTTTTCTGTTATTAAACTTATCTTTTACAATAACTAAAATCATATTATTTGTTATCTATTAGTTCTGAATGACCAAAAATCTAATACAAACTTTTATATTTCAAGGATCACTAATCGTAAAAAAAAAATACATTTATTGGTATATTATTTACATTTTCAGAGCCAGTGGAAATTTCTTTATCACCTCTCAGGAGTTGGTCCTGTGCTTTTGAATCACCCTGTATATCAATGATGAATGAATTTCTTCATTAAATTTACTGGTCAACAATAATTCACTACAGATAGATTTATTTATAGCTAACGGATCAGAGATAAAATACTTTCATCTATGACCCACAAATAAAGATAAAAGTAACTTATCTGTCGCCTTCGGATAAACATAATAGTTAAATTATCTACATCCGTAACTTTTTGCCCAACTCTGTATATATACTACTCAAGGTATTCATATGTATTAAATGTAAACAAAAAACGGGTCCAATATACAGGGTGTATCCGATATAGAGGTAAATATAATAATATGTAGCAGCTGTAATCATATACAATCAAAAAGTCTTAATGCACAGGGGGTCTATCTGTAAGCATTAACGAGAAAAAAAATATTTTATAAATGCCGCGGGCTAGAGCCGCACCTGTGCCCAACCTAAATGCTGTCCCGAGTATACCCCCACATACCACTATCATTCAGCCATTACCGCTGTTAGTTTTGTGTGGATCGCCGCTTGGGGTGCAAGCCACTTCATTTTATTTAAATTCTTCCCGTCTCGAAAAAAACGATCCTTTTCAGGACCATCATGATTTCATATAAAGAAAATCGAAGTTTGATGCATCGGCAAAAGTGCGGGAATGCATAGATTCATTTTCGCGCGATATCATAGTAAAAAGGCGTGTTTGCAAATTTTCTGTATCTACATTTATTTCTGTGTAATTCGATTCAATTCATTTTGCGTTATATGATAAATAAATCCAAAAGAAATAACTCAGATTCACGTGTATCGTTATTAACAACTAACTCTCGATTCGACAAAGCAAAAGAAAATATTTACGTTTTTGTGTAACTACTGAAGTCGCATATCCGGTGAAACTCGACGTCTTATCAGATATTAAAATTAATACTTTGTAGACTTACGTAGAATGCTCTTAACAAAAAAGGAATGTTTATTTTATAAAAAAAGAAATTTAAAATGCCTTAGTTTGCTATTTTTACAAGGGCCTTTATTTATCAGAATGACGTTAATGAACTCACGGCATACCATTAAGAATAATACTAAATGAGTGCAATGTAGTTATACATAATACCACGTTTAGCGGGTGCTTAACATGAGGAAACGTCCTTGCATCAGGCCCGGACTAAAGAATTTTTGGCTCTAAATTTTACTTTTTTTATTCTTTAATGATGAAATCGGTTTCGGTGGTTTGTGGCTTATATGTCGTGTAGTTAACACCCAATGCAAAGTTTACTTTTTTATTTGATACACCCTGTATATCCCAGTCACACACCACTCTTTTACATTACAATAGAACAGCACCTTCCATTATATACGAACTTACAAAAACACAAAACGAATAAAAAAATCACCGGAAAAAAAGCAATGACATTGTGTTTACCTCCAAGGTCAGAATTCGCAACAAACGTCACCGAATAAACGCGTAAGTAAGTGAGTACATGGGTTTAATATTACAAAGCACCTATAGGAAACTTACCGGAGGCACCATTGAGGACATTTGAATCTCATTCTTCGATCCAGCCGTCGCTGTTAATCCGGAACGTTTGGTCAAAGTATCCAAGGTCATAGCACATAATCATCTGCAAATGGAAAGTGTCTCTGGTGACTTGTTGGACAAAATCGCGGATAATTAATTAAAAATCGATAAGAAAAAAAAAAACAAGACAAAATAGACGCCACACCAAAAGTTTATGCAAATCCTAAACCAAATATTTACATTTTAGTATAATAATGTTACTAATAATAATAGGAATTCCGAATGGAAAAATGGAAATGAAGGAAAAGAATGTTTTTTACTCATATTAATTACCACGTATAAGATTATATGAACGGTGTGGGTGAAAAGTTTGCATAGATTATCCTTGCGGTGATGTAATTGTTGATTTGGTCTTGACCCTCAAGATTCACTATAAATAAATAAGCTTTCATTTTATATATATAAAATAACTTTACATACACGATATCCCACCCCCAGTGACCAACTATATTTATTCATATTTATAAAATATTAAAAAATTAAATCTTCTTGATAATTAGTTATATTATATAATATGCATAAATATATTATAGAAATATATTAGGAAAACATTTAAAAAATATATATGTTGTATGTATTAATAATATTTTATTGCAAATATTTTCTCAATATATTTTTCATAACTCTGCAAGAATATTTTGCTTTGTATTTCTGTAAATATTTATTTCATATAAAAAAAAAGATTGAATTTTTTGCTTTTGTACATTTGGTGCGTAGAACGAATAATATAAAATGGGTAAAATATGCATACATATTAAGTAGGTATGTACCTATTTAAAATGATAGTTTAAAGATTAAATTAGATAATATATATCTAATATGATTTAATTAGTATCTAAGTTGAGCACTGTAACTTTTCTATTAATATATCTGCGTTTTGTATTATATTATTTGTAATATTTGTAAGTTGCGAACGTCAACACAACACCTCTATTCATTACGGTGCCGGTGTTATATGATTTAGTATTGTTTATGCGTCTCTGGATTAGGTACATAGAACGCATACGCGCACGTGCGTATCATCAACGTTTTCATCCGTTTGTCCGTTACATGTTATAGTTTATAATAGTATACGATTAGGGCAGATTAGGGTTAACCGTGTAATTAATTGTTGCGGGGTGTGTTTTAGTTTTTGTGGTGACTACGAGGTAAGCAAAACTTTGAACATGTCAAGGCATTTATAAGATAATTGGAATACTCAATATCGCTATGTACAGAAATCGTTTAATAATATAATTGTAGGAATTTTATGCATCATATATGTACTGCATCTACCAGATAAATGCTAGTTGATTTGATTGAAGAGATTCATCTCGGTAGATAAGCGTCATAACCTCAAATACAGGTTAGAATACGTTGTGTTGTTTTATTGTTTGTACGTAGAATGTTTGCAAATATTATGACATAAAGTAAAAATAAGTATCGTAAGTATTAGAATGTAGCTACCACTCCAATTATTGTAAAATAGTCCAAATGTATTAGTAGGTGTTGATAATGTTGTACGATGTTTTATTCATGGTATGATATAATACAATTAGCATTATTTTAGAGGCCACAAGGAAACGCCATGAGAGCGCCACTACCGAAGATATGAAAAAAGCCATAGGGTTGTACCTGGCACCAGCCAAGGCTAGACTTAAAAATGAGTATTTTTCATTTTTATTGGCCTATTCAAATAAAATGATAATAAATACGTTTGTTTTTTATTTAGAACACTTCAATTAAAAAATAGTGATTAATTTGATAAACCTTCAGTATGCCTCAAAAGATGCCAGAATTATTGATTATTAACTTGTATGGTGAGTGTGAAAAAACAAGTTCTTGCCTTTTAGACGACTCTATGTATGTTTCAACTTTTCGTTATCGACGTTATACATTCTAAATAACCAAGAACAATTTTAGTTCATTTTGACAAATTAAATAGATTGCATAAAAAATCTCAATTTTGATATAAATATTTTACAAATATTTTAGAAAAAATATAACGCTTACATTAATTTTAAAATATGGAATAAATATTTTAATTGAATATTTTATCTATATTTAGAAAAAAATATGAAAAATATATTCAAAAACCTCTCACGAAAAATATTTATAAAATATATTTTTAAAAATATCTATGTAATATTTCTGGCTGTTAGGGACAGAATTAGATTTTTGCGAATTTATGTAGGAAATAATACCGGCAATTTTTTAAGAATATTGAGAATTGACAGGAATATACAATGCAGCCTTATTTACTTAAGCAGATGCGATGTTCGTATATTCGTTATTTCTAAAAGTTTTTATTTATTTAACACACCACTAAAATATAAGTATTTTTTTTATAAATACCTTCTTTATTATTTTTGTTAGTTCGTTTTTATATTCTTTTAAGGTAAAAAAAACGTCTATGATACATTAGATAGTGCCACAAAATATACAACTGTTTCTTACAATAAAATGTTTCCTAAATTTATAAGAAACACCCAAATTCATAAATAATAACAACATCATACACAAATTATTGTTAGTCTTTCAGTTATAAGTTACCACCAAAGTTTACTACGAGAATAATATATTGCAATAGTGTAGAGTTTTACGCTGCATTCAATGCTGTAGTAAAAAATACCATGTCCCATTTGCAAGATAAAAAGTTTTGTTAGTTCAAAAGTATCCATATTGGAGATACATTTTTGAACACCCTGTATATGGCTCAGTGATTATTTACTGTATACTCTTAATCTGTCTGTAAAGTTTTTTAATTAACATCCTGTATAACTTCTACTTAAAGTATTTACCAAAATCGCTGATGAACTCCCCATTATGCAGTCCTTTTATTGCTTCCTTAATTTTGATTAATCGTAAAGTTCATAAAACAGCTAAAATTAATTCATCAGCAAAGTTGAACTCGACAGAACTTTATATACCCATAATATGCGGGCGATCCTTTCGCATTCAGCTTCTACATAATGCCCGTATAATTTACGATAAAGCGGACGGCAATTATCCCGGAATAAATTCCTTAAATAAACACTGAATTAGCCCAAACATATAGACAATGAAAATATTTCGGTTGGGTAAATGATTTTAAATTACTCTGGTGCTCTTTAACATCAGATTTGTTTTGAGATATACTTATGAATATTTAAATTTACTAATCGCATTAAAACAAATAGATATATACCGAGTGTTTCAGAGGGAGACACATAAATAAAGTTTTGTTTTGATATAATCGAAAGGTATAAATGCTTTTTTGTTCGTAATTTTTTTTTTTTTTTCTGGGGATAGATTCAGCGAAAGCAACTTTTATTTTGACACATAGCGTGCCGTAGTTTCAGGGTAAATTTAAAAATTATATATAAAAATGTGATTAGATAGCATGATATCCAAAAAAAAATTACCCAGTATTGAATTTTAAAACCAACATTTGCAATTTATTATAAACGTGCATATCTAAAAAAGATTTGTTATTAAATCACAATTTTTTTTTTAAATATTTTTAAATAAATTTCCAGTTTTGTTCACTTTTAGTAGCTTAAGAGCCGGTTTATCAATACACGGTTAACAGTATGTACCAGTTTCATGATTATTAGTTAAGAAATAAATTCTAGAAATATTTTATTTTTATTAAAAACTACATCAGAAACATTTTTTTTACTGAAAATTATATTTTTTTTTTTGTTCGCTTCTTATAAAAACCGCTATACCATCCAGGGCCAAATATCAGGCTCAGGACATTGAGTGGGGGATACCCTGAGAACACCGACGACAACAGCTACTCCCACCTCATGGCGTAGGCCTGTATATTTAGTTGGCGTTAGCTAGACCAAATCCTACTTGTGTTTCCATCTTTTGTTCGATTGTTTAGCTCCGATGTTGCCCTCTGAAGAAGGGTTCGCTATACAAAATGCAATAAACTGCTCTTTCAATGTTAACATAAATCGGTAATCTAATATCTTGTATTTAACTTTGTTGCAAGTACCAGATTGTGTATCCGTTTTGTTTATTTCTGTGTTTATGACCTTTGTAGGTTAAGTTCAATACCTGTAAACTTGAATTTGAAAATGATTATTAATATTTATGGATTGCTTTTTTAAATACAGGGTGATTCCCAATATATGCGACAAACCTTAAGAGCTGATTCCTGAGGTTATTTTGATTATAAGAGTTCATATGAGTATATGTCCAAAACGGTTTGGTTTTAAAATTATTGAATGTTTAATGATAAATTATGAACTATGACTAACACGATATAATATCACAGTTGGTTCTTCAAAAACTATTGTGTTGAGAGGGAATTGTCTATTTGTCATTTCAATATTTGTCAACAGTTGTCAGAGTATTCATTCAGTTTATTGCCAGTTTCTGTTTTCTAAAATGAATTACACGAATGCTGAGATGTGTGATATGCATTTCGTTTACAGTCTTGCCAATGGAAATTCGCGTGCCGCTAGACGTCTTTATGAAGAGCGATACCCGAACCGTATCATCCCGCATCATTCAATATTTGCCCGTCTTCACCAACGTCTTAGTGAAACGGGAAATTTTAAAAAACGGACGACTGATAACGGGCACCCATCTACAGTGAGAACTCCACAAGTTGAAGAAATGGTACTAAATGAAATTGAGGAACATCCTACTACAAGCACCAGAAAAATTGCGTTTGCTTTAACCATTAGTCAGGCCACAGTTTGGAGAATATTGAAAGATCAACTGTTGTATCCATATCACATTTAACGGGTGCAGGCAGTTTTGCCGGCAGATTTTCCGCAAAGAGTGGCTTTTGTCAATGGATGCAACACAAAATCGCACAAAATCCTGACTATTTGGCTCAAATATTCTTCACCAACGAGGCTACTTCCTCTAGAAACGCGATTATTAATTTTCATAATAATCACATATGGGCCGAAGAAAATCCGCACGAACTAGTGAATACCCGTCATCAACATCAATTCTCTGTCAATGTGTGTGAGCTGGAATTGTTGGAGATCACTTGATAGGTCCACATTTTTTACCGATGCGGTTAAATGGCGAGGTATACCACAATTTTCTTGAAGAGGAGCTACTCCTATTGCTGGAAGAAGTTCCGTTTCAATTAAGATTACAAATGTATTTTATGCATGACGGTGCTCCAGCTCATTTTAGTTTAGTTGCTCGAGAGTTTTTGGGCAATACGTATCCAGATCGGTGGATAGGACGGGGAGGTCCACAACCGTGGCCTCCTCGGTCTCCAGACTTAAATTCTTTGGACTTCTTTTTCTGGGGTCACCTTAAATCAGTAGTTTATACGACTCCCATTGAAAATGTCGATGAACTGAGAAATCGTATTATCGCAGCTTTTCAAATAATTCGAAATACCCCTGGTATTTTAGAACGGACTCGCCAGTCAATACGACGGAGGATAGAAGCTTGTATTGCAGTTGGGGGCGGTCATTTTCAACAGTTAGTATAAGTGAATTTTGTTTTACTAATTATATTGTTAATTTGTAATAAAAACATTAATTATGTTAACTTATAATTAAACATTGTACAACTTTAGAACTAAGCGATTTTGGACATATGTTCTTATGAACTTTTATGGTCAAAATAACCTCAGGAATCAGCGCTTAAAGTTTATCGCATATATTGAGAATCACCCTGTATACTCACTCCTAAAACGACAGATACCTAATAATTTAGCAATCACCTCATAAATTGATTCAGACTGGGTCGAATATATTAATATCATCTATCAATAATGTCACGTATTATAAGATGTACAACAGTTTCATCATGTCAATGTGAATGAGAGAGGAAAATTTCAACAAACAATTTTTACAATCTCATTAATTATTAAACACCCTGTATTAGGTTTTGTTTTTTATTGAGAAACCTTCATAAGTTCAGCTACCTCACACGATAAATAATCATCAACTATTATAAAACATAATATAACTAGTTACATAATGAGTTAGATAGAGGTACAAGGTTCAATGATATAGCCATGGAACAAGTTGTATTATTTGCTACACTATTAGCATATTTAGTTTGTTCAAGGTCTTTTGAGAAAATTAACAATTTCGTATAGAGTGTCCTGGCGACTACATTACATAACATGCCTACTAGAATCAAATAGGCATCTAAATCTAAATGAAAAAGTTTCAAATGGTCTAGTATGAAAATGTATTTAAGCAAATATCTAATGTTAGGAATGAATGCTTTTTAAATGATTCTACAGGTGCAATATATGTCCTAAAAAACATATTACCTTATTTATATGCCACCAAACTGGATCATGTTGTCATGCAGTCATGCAATCATGCAGAGATACCCAACTCGCAAAAAAACTAACAGACTTGTAAAACCACAATTACGAAAACAGAATCACGAATAATGGAATTATATATCAGACCATCAGATTAGTATATACGTCGGGCATATTCGCAGATCCGCACTAGCTGGCTTAATTCAACAAATTGGACGTTACTATATCACTGACATTATTAAAACCGCAAAAGGAGACTTCGTCCAATGCTTTAGCTTTTCGCCGAAATTCGAGAGCACTTGACGAGTGTGGCTATACGACGACGCAGTGTGGTGTACAGTGTGTACACATAACACAATTGACGTATCCGATTGCCGGCGGCTATTGAATGTCACATTCGCGTGTTGAAACCCGAGAAATTTCCAACCTGGAAAGAAGATATCCCACAAGGCTATTTGCCTCGCTATAATTCCTTGCCGAATAATATGGGGAATTGTCGAGATATTAAATATAATACGGCGTGTATCGGAAATACATGAAGTTTTCATTGTGTTATTATTTTTGGGGAACAAACAAAACAGTTCATGCACACAGAAAAAAGTTTTCTATTGTCAAGTACATCTGTGTTCTTACACATTTTTACTAAATGTAAGATAGTATTTTCTTTATTTTAGGGAATTTACTAGATCCGAGTTAATAGATGTCCTTAAATATAATAAATTATTTTCTTGAAATTTTACTAATATCAAAACAAAATTTATTTATGGCAAATGTTATCTCTCTTAAAACAAGTACATATAATTTTTATAAGAAATAATTCACTCTCTTACGATTTTTCTAATACTGAGTGATATTTCCTTGACGCTAGTAACATAAGTTTCTTGTATTCAGAATAGAAAAAAAAAAGTTAGAATGTGGAGGGGTTGATATACGCTGAAACTCAGTTTTATCCAGTATGATCGAGTTTGCATTTCGGTATTAGATATTTCGCAGTATTTCGATATTTGTCTGTGTGTTACCTAAATCTGTTTGTCACCTGTTTACAGTGGTTTGAATAACGTAAGTATTGTTATAATATAATGCGTATATATACTAGTAAATAAAAAAAACATACATATATAGTTAGGGATATTTTTAAAAATAGATATGTCTGAAGAACAATTTTATATTCGGCTTCAATATAAAGGCTATTTTGAGAGGTGTAGCATTGGCGCGGAGATAGAAACCGCAATAAAAAAAGGTTAATAATTGATTTCATTATGCATGAATATGTAATCCCTTACAAGTATAGTAATTGTAGAAATAGTTGCCACGATGTAGTATTAGTTTGTATCTCTTAGAAGAAGAGTTCGCTTCGTTTTGTATGTTAACATAACCTAAGAATTATTCTTTAAAAAAAACATACTGTAAATGTAGTATCTAAATAAATACTTTTTAGTTATAAAGTTATTCGATTTGTATTTTTTTCCTTGCCTATGATTTAACAATTCACAAAATAAAATTTAAATAAACTAATTTTATTCATATGTTAACTGTGTATACTTGTAATTTATTTCGAGTTTTTACCTTAAAGTATGTGGTGTTACATGGTAACAATACAAATCCTATGTAAGAAACGTATATTATAAGTAAGATACAAATATGTATATTTAGCCAACGAAAATGATTACCAAGCACCTATCCTGCATCGGGTCCTCTGCCAGCATAATTAAAATTATAATAATGTATTGAGTTTGGTCTTGCTGTATGCAAACAATTGAGTAACATTTCGTCATGCTGCTGGCTTTTTCAGCATAACCAAGAATTCAGTTATTTTTGACGAAACTTTAATCAGTTTTTGCAACCAACAGTATAGACTAAAGTTATCGCACATTAGTCCGTCACAAAAACAGCACGGTGCGCCCCGTCAAAAAAAAAACGGATAGAATTAAAACAATGCAAATGAATGAACAAGCGCCCATTGTACCAGCATACATAGCTCAGCGCAATGCTATCGGTTTTGTGATAGGGCGCACCGTGCCGTGCTGCGACGGGCTAATGTGCGATAACCTTAAGAATAAAAACGTTTGTTTCTTGATTTAAAGAAAGGAATCCTTAAGTCCAAGTAAATACCGTTTTCATGTTTAATAACATAACGTTTGATTTAAAGGTATTAGATGTTTACCACTAGAAAACGACAAACTAATATTAAGCTCGCTTTGCATTTATTTTAAGGAAAGGCCTGGTTTATATCTAATTTATTTTTTCTCAATTCAAGGTTCTCATAAGTTCGAATTAAATACATAATATTCTCGAAACCAGTTTTTTTTTTTATTTGTTTCAAGTAACCAGCTTTCCTTTGTCTAAGGACATTAAATTTCTTCAAACAAGGAATTAATTTCTTGGGATATTGAGAAAATAATTTTCTTCGTTCAAGAAATTATTCATTTGCTTATATATAAGAACGAGAGGTACTTCAGTTGAGAAATTCTCACTTGATTCTAGAAATTACTTCTCTGTGTGTGGACTAACCATAAGTGTTTATGTATGTCATCGTAATTAAACTTTTGTACAGTGGAATATTAATAGAAACGACTATACTCGAACAGCGACAATCTCGTATGGTTACTCAAAGAATAACACATGAATTTGACATTAATCCCATTCAGAGCCAGCTACAAACAGTTAAAGATAGGGGTAGTTAGTTTATTTAACAAAAAGTCGTTTATATCTCAAAATCTATTAAAGATAGGTATAGGGAAAGCTGGACTGAGAAAAATGGGCTAAGTAAACTGTTTACTTGATAAAAAATTATTTACAATAGATAAAGTTTTACTTGGAACTATTCTCGTTAATTAATATCTGCTACTAAACCCAGTTTCCTGAATGTAAATTGTTACTGTAAATAGTGCTTTTATTAACGGCTATTACACAGCGTACCTGACAAATTTTGTGGTAAGTAACGTATTACTTATGACTACTGGTACTGTATCTAATTACAGCACATGGTTAGTAAAAGTAGCAACAATGCTAATCGCTATTAAACTCATGTATTTTCTTAAATGGTAACAACTTGCCACAACAATGATTATTTGAGTTTGCTGCACCCAGTGATTGTTTTACTATTCCTGATTGGCTAATGCGGCGGAGTAATGAAATAGTCCCTAGACAGCTAGGCGCGCAGCCGCATGCTTAGCGTTAAGTTAAGAGTTACGATATGGGAAAGGTCGTCGAAAAAGGGTGCCAAGGAGTACGGCCATTGTAGGCCAGTTGGAACGCGAATATATTAAAATACCGGGTGGGTTAAACTCAAGGGCCTATCCGTATAAAGAATCCCAGCGAAGGAGACAGTACCGAGCCTTATAAGCATCGGGTTGTTTCAAGATTGCAGTTTTAAACACGTGTGCGATATTTGAATTCCTATCATTGTGATGATATCTGCGCTCGCTGGTGAAGTTTAAGTGTGGATGCCGTCGCTAGGGGAGTGACAGTCCAAGTGCCACCTGCAGTTAGGATACCCGACGAAGTAGCCGGTTGGAGCGATCACCGGACATAACCGCCACGTACGCCGACAGAGGATCAACTCGCGCGAGAACAACGCCCACTGCAAAGAACCAACAAAACCGCAAGTTTTTCACCTAGTAATTATTTCTTTGTTTGTTATTAGTTGTAACTTCAAAGCCTTCTGTTTGTCCTTTGTTTAGATTTCAATAATTTCAATAACTAAATAACGTTTCAAGAGAGCCTCATTTACCTTATATTTTATTATTGCCTTGTCATTTCATTACTAAGGAATATTTTTAGAGTCACTACTTTGTAAAGTGTTTAAAAAAACTGTTGTTAAAGTGAAACCAATATCTTTCGTTCATATCAGGTAGTCACTGTTTGTCTTATACAAAATAAAACTATTACTAATAATACTGCTTTTTTTTTCTTAAGTTTAGAGCGTTTAGAAAATTCTCATTTGTTTCATACTTAGTGGACCGCACTGTTTACAGATATACTGCGATACTTTTTGATCCCTTATATACTTAAAAAACTTCAAGCACCTATACGACAACTACCTTTCAAAAACACTTATTAGTTTTTATATCCAGTTTGCTGTATGGAATTCGATCCAATATAGAAGTATTCGCGATATTATTGGATTTGAAACGGGGCCCCATAGTATTACTATCGCATCGATTAGAATAACAATAGAAAGTTGTTTTAGTCCGTAAGAAGTGTACCTTACGAACGTTTTAAGGTGGACGGTGTACAAATATTGACATTCAATATTCTTTGTAATGTTATATCGATCGTCAGAACAATTTGCTTTCCTGCAGCTTACTTACATTATTGATCAAATTGATGGATTTATATGTGTTTCAAATTTTGATAAATTCCGGAAAGGTATATTAGTTTATTATATACACACAAAAAAAAATCTATTATCAATCTGAATATTTTTATTTATTCAGAAATCAAAACTTAATATACAGGGTGAGTTTTTTATCTTGAGATAACAGAATTATAATAACTAAAACACTGCATCAAATCAAAAAAAGATCTTAATAAGATTTGTTATAATGTAGGGAGCTCACTGAATGGTGCCGAACTCGATCCCCCACCTCACTTCCAGAGGTCGCAATTTTTTTGCCGATAATTTTGAAGGAATTAAAAATGTAATTCTTGAAATCACTGCTGACTGCATTGCTCTAGAAAACTGTAAAATGATAGTAACATCACCAGAATGCTACAAAAACCTTTTGTATATTAAGTCAAATTATACTTTTGTTTCAACTTCCACTCGTAAACTAGATAACGCAAGAAGATGTCGCTCTCGACTCAGTCGAAATAGTAGACGAATTTGATATGCTATGTAAGAAGGTTAAGGGTACAATAGGTTAATTCTATATACGATAAATTTAAAAAAGTGATAAATAAAAATGCGGGGTATTTGAAATTGAAGAAAGTTAAGAAAATTTTGGAAGGTGATACAGTAAACGATTTCGACTTTAATTTTAGTTTAGAATGTATTGCAAAGTTAAAATAATGCACCAATTACATCTGTGGATGTTGAAAGAAGCTCTTTCTATTTCGAAACATATGTATTCTGATAGAAGAGAAAACTTTCCTTTACACAATTTTGAAAAACATTTAATTATAAATTGTTTTAGAAATGTGTTGTGAAAAATTTTGTGCAATAAAGTTAATGTTTAAATTTCTGCTCTTTTTATATTATATGTAAAAATTTTGCATATTGCCGCAATTTTTTTTGCATATATGCCCCAGGTTTATGCATATTTTCTCAAAAATCGATGCATATACAGTGAAATCTCCCTTGAACGGACACCAACGGGAACAACTGAAGATGTCCGATCAGGAGGGGTGTCCGCAGAAAAGAAATATGTAGTAGATACAACAAAAATCGTGTTTTAACGAAAAATGAATATATTGAAGAAACTGGGACATTTAAATCGTATATGTATATAAATGTTTTTAAAATAAATAAGAAACTTTAAACTTAAGAAAAAAAAGTTATTTCCTTTAGATATATACAAAGTATAATATAATATGTACATAGATACATAGATGTAGTATGTAATACAAAACAGTGAAATGAATAGTCACTTTAAGGACGCAAAAATTCATATATTGTTGTTTGTCTTCTCTTTTTCTTTAAAATGGCGTCTTGAAATCGTATTTCTAATTTAGAAAGAAGCTCCAAAGACTCTGTATCTCCGTGATTTTCGACAAAACTTTTGAGCTGCTTCGTCAGGGTAATAACTTTATTATAATTTGGGATAGCTTCTGTTGGCACTGGAACCTCATCGACATCAGAATCTTCCGAAAGTTCTTGTATTTCAACTGGATTTGTAATTTCTTGTTCTGAATCTGGATCTTCAACATACAAATCTTCATCTACGTTCAAAAAATCATTAAGGTTTTCATTGTCCGTCAATTTCAATAAACTCTTATTTTTGAGGATATCTGAAAGTAGACTAAGAGGCAAATCATCTTCTAGGCCAGATATATCAGCCTCAGTTAACTGGTCTTCACTTTGCGTATTTGCATGATTAAATCCTGCTTTGCGGAAGCAATTTTGAACTGTCTCTTTGGTTACTTGGTCCCAAATAAACTGCATCCAGTGGTGTAATTTTCTTTATTAACTCAAAAGCTGTACCAGCAGTTTCAATGTTTACTAGCAGATGTTTGAGTATTAGACTTCGGTAATAAATTTTAAAATTCTTTATAATCCCCTGGCCAAGTGGTTGACAAGCTGATGTACAATTAAGGGGTAAAAATAATATTTTTATATTATTTAAGCGAACGTCTTTCGGATGAGATCCCGCATTGTCTAAAAATAACAAAATGTTTTCTTTTTCTTTAGGCATTTTCCAATCTAGGTCTTGCAACCACTCTGTCATAATTTGTCCTGTCATCCAAGCTTTCTTATTGTATTTCTCAAGTTACAGCAGGTCATTTATGTTAATGTTTTTAAAAGCTCTGGTTTAGCTGTCTTACACATGATTAGGAGTTTTTCTTTTTCACCAGCCATATTTGCACAATGCAAAATTGTAAACCTCTCTTTGGGATACTTACCCCAATACATTTTTCCTTCTTTAACTTGAGCGTTTTGTCGGGTAGAGCCCTAAAATACAGGCCTGTCTCGTCGGCTTTATAGATGTCTCTCGGTGAATATCCCTTAATCAAAGAAGGACATTTTTTAAAAACGATGAAACATCTTCAGCATTAACCGAAGCTCCTTCTCCCAAATCGCTTTAAACTTATATTGTGACGGATTCTAAATTTATTGAGCCAACCAGAAAGAAGCACTGAATGTAGAATGTCCCAAAGAAGCGGCTATTTCTCTTGCTTTACATCGTATTACCGGACCTAAAAAAAATAAGTTTTTTGCGTTTTTGTCACGACAAACCTGTTGGTAATCTCACTCTTTTTATCTACATATATATTTTAGAATTTAACATGAAAAGAAAATCAACGCATTAATACAAGAAAACCTTATCCAAAAAAATCATATGCATCCTGTTAAAGGAATCCCCTTATGGCGAGCTGCTGTAAACCAATCATAACACAATTTGTCAATTTTAGTACCATCACCCGTCAAAAAGCTTCTTTTTTCATTCGAATTGCTGTTCGACATCCATTTGTTCAGAAGGATTTCTTTATGTTAATTATATCTGCAGCTGTGTTTTTCCAATATTAAAACGCTTGGATAAGTTCCTTACACTTAATTTCTCTTTATTGTAAACTTCAACAATCTCAATTTTTTGTTTAAGCGTGAGAATTTTTCTATTTGGAGCCATTTCTACAATGAATGTGTCGCCCACTGTGTCTTTTCCGCATAGACGTCAGACTAATATTGAATGCAGATTCAATCGAAAGCGTGCACCCAAAGAATAAGAACGGTAAATCCCCGACCAACTTGGAGAAGTCCCTAATTCACGCCAGGCATAAATGCGCGACATAGGCTGCGTTTGTACCGAAAGATTAAAGTCGGTAAATCTCCGGTTTATTCGGGGAAGTCCCAGCGAAATTGGCGCGCGGCGCGATTAAGAAATGCAATAGCAATACTCTCGATAAAAAAAAATAAGATAAGGCGTTTCTTTTTATTTTATTTTTTGTCCGGTTAAGAGAAGATTTTCTCGTGTCCGCGTCCGTTCAAGAGAATGTCCGTCCAAGAAAGAGTTAATACAATGGAAATTATATGAGGGACCATGAGAAACTGTCCGTTTAAGAGAGGTGTCCGTGTAAGAGGGGTGTCCGCGAAGGGGAATTTCACTGTATTCCAGTTTTTCTTTGCATATAATCCGGTCTCTAGTTATGAGTAATACTTTTCAATTCCGCAGGATGAATTCAAACCTATAAGAAAAAAAATACGTTACCAAGACGCCAAACCTGCCGTAATTTTATTCCTGTCACACTAGTAATATACAATGTCATATAATTTGTCGGGTACGTCAAAAATAAATTTTAAAACCTCTTTTTAAACCTACGCCATCGTTGAGTAATGAATGTTTCCTCTTTATCGGCTGCGATAGTGATCTTACTTGTGTGTGGTTGCACCTTTCACTGTTTCGGCACCCGCTTCTTCGGACAGTGGCGCCTGTGGCCTTCCCGAAAACAAAGACAACGAAGCCAGTAAGTCAAAAGCGTCGAGCATCGCCCAGAAGGCCGCCCAAGAAGCCAAAGCGGCTCAGGAAGCCCAACAAGTCGCAGGGCAGCAAGCGGCCATCAAGTGAAGGAACAACTGGCAGAAAAAGCCTTGGAAGCCGCAGAAGCAGCTGAAGCAGCTTTGGCTGGTAAGCAATCCGTAGTGGAGCAATTGCAAAACGAAGTTCACGAAGCTGAAGAGGTGGAAAGGGAGGAGACGAACAGTCTGCAGCAAGGGCAGGCTTTTCTTAATGCCGCAATGCAGTCGGCGCAAGAATCTCAAGCGCAAGTTAAGTTGCTGACTAACGCCTTGCAAGTTGCTCAAGCGAACGCTGCGAATGCTGAGCAGGCGGCTCAAGGTGCCCAGCAAGAGATAGCGGAGAAGGAGCAGCTGTTAGAAGCCGCGAAGAATCACGAGGAAGCGCTGATGAAGCAGTTGCAATCGGCCAAAGGGGATCTGGCTAATACCAAGAAGGCAGCTGCTAAAGCAGCTTGCGCCGCACACGAGGCTAAAGAAAGTGCCATGAGGAATCGCAGAAAAGTGAAGAGGGATATTGTATAACATGTATAATTTAGATATATATTTATACTAAAATACATCATCTATATATTTAAGAAGAACATTTACATATTTTATTTCAATACCTCAATTAGAAAAAGAAAACTTGTTTACCACTTAATTTATATCACGGTGATGGGAATGGCGCACTTAAAAAGTAATTCAGCTGTCAGATGTAATAAGGATGCAACGATTATTGTAATTGTTCCTCGCTGGTAAGTGCTCTTTATGGTGACTACGATTTCTTTTTACAGATTTTTGCACGAGGTTGAACGTGCATTTAAAACGTTTACATTCTCTTTCTAGTTGTCCCTTTTTAAACAACTTAATTATAGGGTATAGTCTGGTTCACGTCGAGAAGGAAGGATAGTATCCAACGATGCCAAATCTATTTCAGTACTTAATTTTTCATATGTTGTCGCTCTGGACAACTTCACGAATTTCATGTTGGCACTTCAATAAATGTCAATCTTGTGATTTTGTTTGTATTTATTGGTTATATATGTGGCACCGTGTCCCATTTAGCATGAAAATGGGATGGAATAATATTGATTGTGTTATGTGTTATTTATTCCACATTAAAATACGCAACACAAATAAGGTGTTCTGTTTCTTGTTCTTGTGTTTATTTTTAGGAAAACATACATACTGCTTCAAGCTCATTTTCTTGTAACTCTGCAATAAACAATTCCAACATCTGTTGGTAACGTTGGGCTGTTACAGTTTCCTCGAAGAAAATTTGCCCTATTATTCGTTGCCTGGACATAGCTAATCAAACTCCAACTTTTACGGGATGCAATTGCGTTTCTCGAAATTCGTGTGGATTTTCTGCAGACCAGACACAATAGTTTTGTAAATTGATATAGTCTGTTAGATAAAACCAGGCTCCATGTGAGAAAAATGATTTGTTTACCAAGTCATCGTCCCTTAAATTGTTATTAAACCAATGACAATATTCCAATCGCCTATCGTGATCTAATGGTAATAATTCCTGTGCCGTAGAAATTTTATAGGGGATGAAAATGTAACTTTCTTTTGACAGCTCATTGCGCTGAAGTGTATGATAAGCCTATAAAATTATAAAATGTAATAAACTATTTCACTTAATGTTAATATTTATTTTTTACCTGTTTGTTGAGCTATTACCGCAGATAAATTCCCTTATTTTCTTACAGTATTCAGAAATACTATTGTTGGTGATATTAGATGTAAATATAAAGGATTTGAAAAAAATTATAAGATAAAAATAATCGAAAATACTACAACACGCACGTCAATGTCGCTAAATGTCAAGAAAATTCATTTAATGTATGAAATTTGTATGTAGCTAACTTCGCTCATTAAATTGGTAATAAGTATAGATAATTTTTTCCGGAAAACAGTTTTTTTCTTACGACAATCATTTTGAATCACATGGTATACAGGGTTTTCCACGGAACTGGCTGGTTAGAAGTTTTCCGGCTTAACGAAATTCCTCAGTTTTAAAAGATTGGGGTTTGCAACGATTTGGCACTTACTTTCTTTCTAAAATATTTTCACCTTTTTTGCACAGTCGCCACGAACTTTGTTATTTTAAATGGAACACCCTATATATTATTATATTTTTGAATTTACCATAAAATTCTATGACGATTACCATTAGGGTATCTTATACCTATCTTCAACTGTTTCTAAGATATTACGATTTTTGTTAAAATTTTGACATTTACATTGTTGTATGTAATTGATTAATTCTCACTTGATTTAAGTGTCAGAAATCTCCGACTTTGAAATCAACAAGTACTAACATTATTTTACCAAAACGTAGAAAAAAAATTCAGTGACATTATACAGGGTGTTTAAAAATTAGTGACATATCCAAGAATTTTGAATGTTGCAAAACTTAATTTTTTCAAATAGAACACCCTGAACATTTTTCTATTTTTGGATGTACAATTAACTTCTATGCCGATTTGCTGTAGCATTCCCTATACCCATCTTAGTAGTTTTCTTTTAAATTACTCGTTTTGTTTATTACCGCTTTCAAATGGCCGAATAATTTCTATCTGGTGGGCCATGACATTAACATCACAACAATTTATTATTATTAGTAAGTATTATTGTTATAATCATTGTTTGTTACACGTCGCGTGTTCAGATCGATGAATATTACTGTGGAACTTATGAATTAGATAATGAAAAATATTGAAGGAGCTTATTCTAACCTAGATACTATAAATTTATTTTAGATTCATTGAGAATGCAGGAAGAACTTATAGAGAATTTACGGTAATTATAGGAATTTATTTTCGGCTAATATATCTAATAAAATTCAGAAAACCTTGAAATAATACATTACACAGATTACTCACTGTACGCAACTTTCGGTACTACCAAGCAAGATTTAATGATTCGTGTGACGAGAACGTTTGATGAATTAAACCCAGTTGAAGTGAGAAGAAGTATAAGGCGACACATTAAGACGTCGAATAATAAAATGCTTGGACGTAAACGGAATTCACATTGAGCATTTTTTTTGATGCTCTATGTCATGGTTCAAGTTTATGCTGGTTGTAAATTGCATTTGTTAAGTATGCATGTATCTAAATATTCTTCATAAAAATCTTATAATTTTGAAAATACTTTAATATATCAAAAACTTTAAAACATTTGTCTGACAAGCACACTACGTTTTAGTGAAACAATTTTTGTTATGTTGTCGTCGTTATCGTTTATGCCATTTCCCTTAATTTGAAACCAAGCTATTAAGAGAAATCATTTCAAAATTTTCTGGATTCCGTTAGATATATTAACAACCAATAAATTCCTTTAATTACATTGAATTCTCTATAAGTTCTTCCTGCATTCTCAGTGAATCTAAAATAAATTTATAGTATCTAGGTTAGAATAAGCTCCTCCAATATTTTTCATTATCTAATTCATAAGTTCCACAATAATATTCATCGATCTGAACACGCGACGTGTAACAAACAATGATTATAACAATAATACTTACTAATAATAATAAATTGTTGTGATGTTAATGTCATGGCCCACTAGATAGAAATTATTCGGCCATTTGAAAGCGGTAATAAACAAAACGAGTAATTTAAAAGAAAACTACTAAAGATGGGTATAGGGAATGCTACAGCAAATCGGCATAGAATTTAATTGTACATCCAAAAATAGAAAAATGTTCAGGGTGTTCTATTTGAAAAAATTAAGTTTTGCAACATTCAAAATTCTTGGATATGTCACTAATTTTTAAACACCCTGTATAATGTCACTGAATTTTTTTTTCTACGTTTTGGTAAAATAATGTTAGTACTTGTTGATTTCAAAGTCGGAGATTTCTGACACTTAAATCAAGTGAGAATTAATGAATTACATACAACAATGTAAATGTCAAAATTTTAACAAAAATCGTAATATCTTAGAAACAGTTGAAGATAGGTATAAGATACCCTAATGGTAATCGTCGTAGAATTTTATGGTAAATTCAAAAATATAATAATATATAGGGTGTTCCATTTAAAATAACAAAGTTCGTGGCGACTTCCGGTTAACCGGAAGTGCAAAAGAGGTGAAAATATTTTAGAAGGAAAGTAAGTGCCAAATCGTTGCAAACCCCAGTTTTTTAAAACTGAGGAATTTCGTTAAGCCGGAAAACTTCTAACCAGCCAGTTCCGTGGAAAACCCTGTATATAAAATGACCGGAAGTATAACCCAACCACAATTACACAATAGTACCTCGGTAACCAGGTTATAGCATTAATCTGAGTCAATTATTTCACGAGTACCAATTACGGAAATTCCTACAGAATTGAAGATAATTTGATGCAAAAAATAGAACATGTTGTAATAAGTATGTTAGTTTCTAGAACTTGCCAAGTTCTTCAAATCAATCAATTTTTTGACAGATGTAAAACAGTTGGATATCATCTTAAACTTGAACAGAACTTAAACTAGAAATTAAACTTAAAATCGAACTAGAAGTTGGCAAGTGTAAAACCATTATTGACATCAAGTCTTTCAAGTCGTAGTTATTGATCTAGAAATTGACAAGTGTAAAACCAGCTTAATATTCCAAGATGACACTGGAAGAACAATTTTGATTTTTAAATTTAAAATGAGGACAGGGTCAGAAATTGGTACATTTATTTTATATTAGGTGATTTTAATTAGTATAGTTATATTTCTATTAATAATTTCCTACAATATAATAATAAATATAATATACAACGTGTCCCGTATTATCGTTTTATTCAAACTTTGAGAGTGTACACTAAATTTAATGATTAAAAATAACAAAAGTGGTGATCAATTGTCTTGTAAAAGTTGTAGACCGGCGTTCATTTCGAGACCCTGTATATTCATCGAAGGCGGTATTGTTCTTTCTAATATGGCACATACGACCGCGAACTAACTCAATTAAAGTAGACTGCATACCCCTACGTTGTAGCTCAAAGGCGTCGACCAATGTAATTTAAATAGTTAGCCATATAGTCTCCGTACGTATCTGCATAAGTAGACATATAGGTAGGGTTCCTTTTTAGGCTGGGCTACGCTGTGACTAACACGAATCTATAAATATGGATAACACAAGACATTAATAATAGGCCAGGTATTCAGTTTTGACGTTTGAGGATAATCAAATTTAGATAAAGCTATGCCACATATTCGAGCCGTATTTTTTTTTTTTTTACGTTCAGCAACGACTCAATCTAAATATTAAATCATCAACACGACAGACACACAAATTCTTCCTTGAATTATGCACATTTCTGCATGTATATACACGTATTTATTATATGTAGATATAATTTTAATAGCTCAATAAAAATAACTTTCACGGAATTCACAATATCAGATACACGCTCCCAAAAAACACTAAAAATACTATTAATTCCTCCCGAGATACTTATACCAACTTCTATTTATGGCCTTCGCTAATATCGACTGCTTATTTCGTAATTATATTTTTTTTTATCTCCGTCTACAACATTATTTCTATAATGGCAGTTTTTTTTTTCTACTCTGCTATTCAAAACTGGGCATAAATATTAATGAGGCGGACACACTTTTTCTCAGAAGTTAGGTGAATGGAACTTAAAACTAACCAAACATCTGGATGCAGAGAGCGCTAATGCGATTCTCTTTCGAGTTAATTTAGGACGCGTTCCACATTGATATTAATTCGTGTCTCGGAGATGATTTATTCGTGTTTGTTTATCGATATTATATTGCCACATATAAGTGACAGAATTTTAATTTAGAATTTTGATAGCGCAAGACCATATAGAGAGAATAGGTTTGGCGCCGAATGAAGGTTTCTTTGTGACTTTTTAAGTTCGAACTATTCGCATGGTATGTTCACGTGTAAGAATATATTACGTTGCATGTTGATGGGTTAACATTAACATGATGATTCTATTTGTTTAACTAATGGCTTCCGATGTTGTGTATACAATTTACTTCTCTCTTTAATTGGTTACATATTCTAGTCTCGCCAAACATCATCACCTGCGACTTACTAGTATTAATATTTAAATTTCTATCTGAGGCAAAATCCCCCACTCGGATTGGGCGAAAAATCGTAACAATTGCATCACATCGTCAGCATACAGCACAAGTTCACAATGAGTTACACGTCGAACAATGTCAGATGTATATAAGGAACACAGGAGAGGTTCCAATATTGACCCCTGTGGAACACCTTGTAATATTGGTAAATATTCTAATTTCTTGTGAACAAGCTGGATGTATGTATGCATACAGGCTGATTCTCAATATATGCGACAAACTTTAAGCGCTGATTCCTGGGGTTATTTTGATCATAAAAGTTCATACGAACATATGTCCAAAATCCCTTAGTTCTAAAGTTGTACAATGTTTAATAGTAAGTTAACATAATTAATGTTTTTATTATAAATTAACAAAATAATTAGTAAAACAAAGTTAACTTATACTAACTGTTGAAAATGACCGCCCCCAACTGCAATACAAGCTTCTATCCTCCGTCGTATTGACTGGCGAATCCGTTCTAAAGTACCAGGGGTATTTCGAATTGTTTAGAGAGCTGCGATAATACGATTTCTCATTTTCAATGGGAGTCGTATAAACTAATGATTTAAGGTGACCCCAGAGAAAGAAGTCCAAAGAATTTAAGTTTGGAGACCGAGGAGGCCACGGTTGTGGACCTCCCCGTCCTATCCACCGACCTGGATACGTATTGTCCAAAAACTCGCGAGCAACTAAACTAGAATGCGCTGGAGCACCATCATGCATAAAATACATTTGTAATCTTAATTGCAACGGAACTTCTTCCAGCAGTAGTGGTAGCTCCTCTTCAAGAAAATCGCGGTATACCTCGCCATTTAACCGCATCGGTAAAAAATGTGGACCTATCAAGTGATCTCAAACAATTCCGGCCACACATTGACAGAGAATTGATGTTGATGACGGACATTCACTAGTTCGTGCGGATTTTCTTCGGCCCATATGTGATTATTATAAAAATTAATAATCGCGTTTCTAGAGAAAGTAGCCTCGTCGGTGAAGAATATTTGAGTCAAATAGTCAGGATTTTGTACGATTTTGTGTTGCATCCATTGACGAAAAGCCACTCTTTGCGGAAAATCTGCCGGCAAAAGTGCCTGCACCCGTTGAATGTGTTATGGATGCAACAGTTGATCTTTCAATATTTTCCAAACTGTGGCCTGACTAATGTTTAAAGCAAACGCAATTTTTCTGGTGCTTGTAGTTGGATGTTCCTCAATTTCATTTAGTACCATTTCTTCAACTTGTGGAGTTCTCACTGTAGATGTGTGCCCGTTATCAGTCGTCCGTTTTTTAAAATTTCCCGTTTCACTAAGACGTTGGTGAAGACGGACAAATATTGAATGATGCGGGATGATACGGTTCGGGTTCGTTCTTCATAAAGACGTCTAGCAGCACGCGAATTTCCATTGGCAAGACCGTAAACGAAATGCATATCACACATCTCAGCATTCGTGTAATTCATTTTAGAAAACAGAAACTGGCAATAAACTGAATGAATACTCTTGACAACTATTGACAAATATTGAAATGACAAATAAACAATTCCCTCTCAACACAATAGTTTTTGAAGAACCAACTGTGATATTATATCGCGTTAGTCATAGTTCATAATTTATTATTAAACATTCAATAACTTTAAAATGAAACCGTTTTGAACATATACTCACATGAACTTTTATGATCAAAATAACCTCAGGAATCAGCTCTTAAAGTTTGTCGCATATATTGAGAATCCCCCTGTATATTGAAAGGGTGATATTACACTGCGATCTAAAAGATCTGTTGTGTCCCCTGTTCTTGCTATTTTACAGCTGGCCTTCCAAACCTATTCCTTTCAGAAAGTGTGGGATATTAGAAGGCCCCCATCTTCGATAGTGTCGGCAGAATGCTAATGGGTCTAAGATGTTAGAGGATACATATACATCTACCATGTGATTCAAAATGATTGTCGTAAGAAAAAAACCGTTTTCCGAAAAAATTTATCTATACTTATTACCAATTTAATGAGCGAAGTTAGCTACATACAAATTTCATACATTAAATAAATTTTCTTGACATTTAGCGACATTGGCGTGCGTGTTGTAGTATCTTTCGATTATTTATCTTATAATTGTTTTCAAATCGTTTATATTTACATTTAATATCACCAACAATAGTATTTCTGAATACTATAAGAAAATAAGGGAATTTATCTGTGGTAATAGCTCAACAAACAGGTAAAAAATCAATTAAGTGAAATAGTTTATTACATTTTATAATTTTATAGGCTTATCATACACTTCAGCGCAATGAGCTGTCAAAAGAAAGTTACATTTTCATCCCTATAAAGTTTCTATGGTACAGGAATTATTACCATTAGATCACGATAGGCGATTGGAATATTGTCATTGGTTTAATAACAATTTAAGGGACGATGACTTGCTAAACAAATCATTTTTCTCGGATGAAGCCTGGTTTTATCTAACAGACTATATCAATTTACAAAACTATTGTATCTGGTCTGCAGGAAATCCACACGAATTTCGAGAAACGCAATTGCATCCCATAAAAGTTGGAGTTTGGTTAGCTATGTTCAGGCAACGAATAATAGGGCCAATTTTCTTCGAGGAAACTGTAACAGCCCAACGTTACCAACAGATGTTGGAATTGTTTATTGCAGAGTTACAAGAAAATGAGCTTGAAGCAGGTTATTTTCAGCACGATAATACTCCAGCACATACTCCTCGACAAACCTGCCAATATCTTCAACAGTTTTTTGCTGACAGGTTCGTTAGAGCACAAAGATGGCCACCAAGATCGCCAGATCTAACCCCATTAGATTACTTCATGTTTGGCTATCTAAAAAATAGGATCTATAGAAACCGCATGCATACCATAGAAGAACTGAGAGATGCAGTTTTGTCACTTAATAATTATACTAATTGCATGTTATAATTTAAAGTAATAAATAAATTTAGTTAAACACCAGTTAGTACTGAATTGTAAAATCATAATTTAGTAAAGTTAAATTAATTACATTTCATTTTTACAAGCAGAAACACCAATCCATAGTCGTTTATATAATGCGAGTTGAAATATAGGTTACGTTTTCCTTATTTATGACAGATCCGTTTACTTTCTTGTGTTCCAACACTGACTTAGTTCAAACCTTCATTACAAACACGCGGCATATACCTACACCCTGTTACTATCTATAGGATCGGAATTGACAATCATTTTGAATCTCTGTGTATAATACAGCAGCAAGTTCTATTTTAAGAAATAGATCTTAAGATAGATTAATCTCTATGAAGATCTTAATATTTATTGACAAGTATAAAACGGCAAGAAGTTCTAGTTCAAGAACTACAAATTGATCAATTTTAAAGTCTAGAAATTGATGAAAATATTGACAAGTATAAAATCAGCTTTAAACATTGACATCATTCTATCCCTTAAAGTATCGGTAATTGGGGCTTCTACTTTGATTGACTTTTGTTTTACTAAACCCTGTATAATATCAATATTTCGTCGTAGTAATACAAAAAGAAATGAACACGCAATAACTTATGACCTTACCTTAGAAAATCAGCTACTGTAACGGCCGTTTTTTCTCTCCTCTTACCGATAAAGATTTAAAATAGAAAGCTCCCAGTATAAAAACGCAACAATCAAACACGCACACTATAAAATACTACATATGAAAGAAAAAGAAACCCAACACCACCGTAGACGCAACAAAACGACAACACCAAACAACAACAACAACAACGCCTTCTTCAAAATAATAAACACATATTTATCGCTTTCGTGAGCACTTTTAAACGGATACAGGCTCATACGCCGGCCGCCCGGAAATTTATATTCACAAAACGCACGCACCTTCAAATTCGCGGTGATCGACTAATTTTTTTTTCCGTAATCCCGCGGTACTTACGCCGGAGACCCCTCGAAAACCAGGCGGCAGAGAAACGCGCACACACAACGACGAAGAGCGGCAGAAACAAGGTCGCCAAAGGCCACGCGAATCAGCGCCGACGATGTATTCAAAAATACGGGCCCCATTCAGCCGCCGGGACCTGACGGCACGGTACTCTATCCCGAGGATTACTTGCGATGCTTAGAGCTCACTCACGGACTACGCGGTGGATAGTGTATAGATAATTACTGTGTGTGTAACGTGCGTTATTTTGTCGTCTCGTCGGACCGTGCTGTGTGTGCCGTCGATCGTCGTTGTGAATTTGACGGCTTGCCGAAGAAGTTGGTTGAAGTCGCCGTATCATCCGTACTTTCGAACACGGCGGCATCGTTGTCCCGATTTGGGATGGTGCGTGCGATCGAATCTTTCACTTCAGTAGAGTTTTTGCTACGATCTACGTTTCACTGATTATTGATGATAACACTGACATTACTTTTACTCACTTATACACCGTATGATCAAATATTTCTAACCTCTAGCTCTACACGGTCATCGGATTTTTTTCTAAGTGCAAGTTGACTTAATTCTGTGACGTGTGGTAGTACAGAATACAGGTTATGTTATACCGTTGACAAATTAGGTTTCATCGTTTTGACAAATAACTACATACACAGAGATTCAAAATGATTGTCAATTCCGCTCCTATAGATAGTAACAGGGTGTAGGTATATGCCGCGTGTTTGTAATGAAGGTTTGAACTAAGTCAGTGTTGGAACATAAGAAAGTAAACGGATCTGTCATAAATAAGGAAAACGTAACCTATATTTGAACTCGCATTATATAAACAACTATGGATTGGTATTTCTGCTTGTAAAAATGAAATGTAATTAATTTAACTTTACTAAGTTATGATATTACAATTCAGTACTAACTGGTGTTTAACTAAATTTATTTATTACTTTAAATTATAACATACAATTAGTATAATTATTAGTGACAAAACTGCATCTCTCAGTTCTTCTGGTATGCATGCGGTTTCTATAGATCCTATTTTTTAGATAGCCGAACATGAAGTAATCTAATGGGTTAGATCAGGCGATCTTGGTGGCGATCTTTGTGCTCTAACGAACCTGTCAGCAAAAAACTGTTAAAGATATTGGCAGGTTTGTCGAGCAGTATGTGCTAGAGCATTATCGTACTGAAAATAACCTGCTTCAAACTCAATTTCTTGTAACTCTGCAATAAACATTTCCAACATCTGTTGGTAACGTTGGGCTGTTACAGTTTCCTCGAAGAAAATTGGCCCTATTATTCGTTGCCTGGACATAGCTAACCGAACTCCAACATTTACGGGATGCAATTGCGTTTCTAGAAATTCGTGTGGATTTTCTGCAGACCAGATACAATAGTTTTGTAAATTGATATAGTCTGTTAGATAAAACCAGGCTTCATCCGAGAAAAATGATTTGTTTAACAAGTCATCGTCCCTTAAATTGTTATTAAACCCATGACAATATTCCAATCGCCTATCGTGATCTAATGGTAATAATTCCTGTACCGTAGAAACTTTATAGGGATGAAAATGTAACTTTCTTTTGACAGTTCATTGCATTGAAGTGTATGATAAGCTTATAAAATTATAAAATGTAATAAACTATTTCACTTAATGTTAATATTGATGTTTTACCTGTTTGTTGAGCTAATTACCACAGATAAATTCCCTTATTTTCTTACAGTACTCAGAAATACTATTGTTGGTGATATTAGATGTAAATATAAACGATTTGAAAAAAAAAAGGAAAGAAAGATAAATAATCGAAAGATACTACAATACGCTAAATGTCAAGAAAATTCATTTAATGTATGAAATTTGTATGTAGCTAACTTCGCTCATTAAATTGGTAATAAGTATAGATAAATTTTTCCGGAAAACAGTTTTTTTCTTAGGACAATCATTTTGAATCACATGGTATAGATACAAACGTTTCAGTTGAAAAAATAACAAGTTTAATAATAAAAAGCAGCCACAATGAATGTTCAAAGTGAACTCATTCATTCTCTATACACAGCGCCACTCTTTCTTTCATGTTGTTGAGGGCATTCCTTAAATTATATGGTAAACTCACAGATATTTCGGATGGCTTCGGCTTCCGTAAGTTCTTCAATTGTATGAGGACGATTATTTGGTAACATTTGTTTTTTTTTTTGAGGAATGTAAGATTTTTTTTCCAATTCAAAATAAATATGTATAGTGAACCCAAAATGAGAAGTACATATGTCGTCATATCCGTTTTGAGCGCTGAAAAATCGTCGGAAGGGTCTATTCCTACCATTAAAGTCATTAATAGTTCCTGTATTCTACGTCGACATTACAATGACGACATATGTACTTCTCATTTTGGGTTCACTTCTACATGTATCTCCACTCGTTAATACATATAAATATTGAGCGAATGGCGGTAACAAAAGACACTTTGGGGCGGTGTGCAAAGTGGTAGAAACAGTTTATCTGTCGTATGCCGCTATTTAAGGAAAACTACTACAAAAAGAAGTAGAAGCAGTTCAGCTGTTATCGCCGGCGACAGATGAATTTGTTTACTTTTATAAGAAATCCGTTAATTGGTTAAAAAAAAAACAGTAAATTTAAGACCACTGGCATGTGTCAATTCTACCGATGACCTGCTGTCACTCATTGTTATTTATAGCTGCTTTCCATTTGCATAAGAAGCGAGGAAAAAATAAATGAGGTGAGTATACAATACTCACCTTACTTTCCGCTTTTTCAAGTGCAAATGGAACAGCCGAATGAGCCATTTTACATTTATTATTTGACATATGATGTATCTAACCTTACTTAGCGCATCATTTCAGCCCTATTTCTCACAATTTGGTACGGCATAGCGGAAAAAACGTAACCGTAAACACCACGATCAAACAAAAATGACAAAAACCAGTAAACTAACCTCAAAATATGAACTGAGGTAAAAAAACCTTATTACTGAGGTGGTTATGAACTTCTTTAGCATCGGTAAGGGGGGAGGTAAACAGTGTTGTTCCGAAGCGTACTATTGTACTATTTTAGTACAATTGAATAAAACGTAGTACAATAGTACCTCATTGAAGAATTTAGTACAATATTTTCAATTAATTAATTCCTTGTATTTATTCAGAAAAAAATACTTTCAACTGATGTAAGCGAATAGGTGGCGGTAACAAAGAAATCTAATTCTGTGATGATGGCAGATCATATCAAATTACAGAAACCTGTTTTAAACAAAATAGTACAATTTATTGGGAAATAGTACCATCTGTTAGCCAATCTCAATACATTGTTTAAAAGCATTAGAACAACACTGGAGGTAAATGTCTCAGTTATGTTGTGGTTATGTTTCCTCAGTTGCTGGCAAAAGGAACGAGCAAATAGCTGAGCTAAGGTGAAGTGAGCTGAGGAACTGAGGATTTGGTGTAAATGGAAAGCAGCTTATTTTACATTTGTATTGAGTATAAAAATGGTACTAATCGTACTAATTTAGAGCCTTAAACACAGAAAAAAACAAAACATAACCTCAATTATTTTAGCGACACCAAATGAAGTTCGGAAAATCCAACTACACTTCATGTCGCTGAAAAGATGAAATCACAAAAAGAAGGATTGAGGGGAATATCTGATGCTTAAATGTGATTGATTGTTAAAAAATCGCCAGCGAAATGTTTCAGCCTGTGAAGCCGGCTTTATGCCTGATTCACAATAATGTTAGTGTTAGCATCTTAATGTTAACGCAACGGTAATGTTAAGTTTAAAACATTGGTTGTATAGCTATGTTTAGACAGAACTTGTACAGAATAATGTTGATGTTGGCGTGATATTAACGTAATGTATTGTTAATCTTTAAAATCTTAACATATCAGTTAACATCAACCAATCATTTTAAAGATTGTGCACATGCGCATTACTTTGCAAATGCTATTAAAAAATTTGAAAATAACGTGAAACGCATATAACCTTGAAAACTCTCATATACTACTCAAATACAATACAACTGATAATCTTTCGGGTAACTACGTAATTAAATATAATAATAATGAAAAAAAGGTTTACTTTTCGATTGCTTGCCGATATCATTATCTTTTTGCCCAGTAAACCAAATTCAAATTTCCCACAATTGTATTTAGTGACTTCAACTTAAATGTATTCAAATAACTATTAATCTAATACAAAATCGTAGGAAATTACATGCTTGAATCTTGAAGTTACCAAAAATAATTGAGGGAAATTTGAATTTGGTTTACTGGGTAATGTACTAAGCAATGATTGACACTGCGCTATACTTATTGAGGTATAATATTCATAAACTTTGCGTTAATTCTGCAGAATTCATTGTTGGTTAATGATCGCTTAAAAACAGGTTTCAATTTATTGGATCAACTTTAGCTTCCACCAACTTTATTCCTTAATATTTTCCCGAACACACTAAATATTTTTGCAGCCAATATCCCAACGATTTTGTACTGTGAAGTTTCAATATTTGCCGCCTATTTTGTACAGATCATTATGTACGTAGTTAACATTAACAGTAACATCAACATTAGCATTGCATTAACATTACCATCATTGTGAATTAGCAGTTATACGTTACTACTGATAAACGGTCATGGCTTTAAGTTATGTCATTTTGGACAAAATAAATTGCAAATTGATTATCTAACTTTCTTGATTCTTAATTCTTTTATTTGACCAATATCTGTTTTCACATATTAATCTTGACATTTGCATTATTTTCTTCGATTAATTTACAATATTTTTTAATGGTAATGCTTGAACGTGTGTGAGTATTTGTTTCACGAAACTGTAAATTCGTTTGACATTTTTAAGATTAGATGGCGATGACATTTAGGTATATTAAGGGTGGGCAAAAAGTGGTGGGGACAATGCATTTTTAATTTCCTCAGTTTCTTTAAAAATAAGATTATTTAATTATGTTTTAAGTTATGAAATAAATCTGTATTTCACACTAATCATAATAAAGAAATAGCAAAAGGATCTGTAATTGAATAACGCCGAAAAAGAAAAAATCGGTTGAAGAGTGTCATTATGATCCTTACGTTTTGTATATTATGTATGTGTAAGAAAAATTGAAAAATATTCACTCATTTGGGAGAAACTTAGGAAAACGCATTTTGTAAAACAGTGGGCCATCCTATAAAATTTATGATTTCATGCCCATCATAGAAGTGTAGCACTTTATTCGAAGATGGCGCCACAGAATTTTAAAAAAAATATTTTTGTTAATGTAGATTGAATCCATTGCTGATAGCCTATATTAACTGCATTTTCATTAATAACAATAATACCGAAAATTTCTGTAAATAAAATGGAAAAAACTGAAAGATAAATTGTTATATTCCAGTTATGTATTCCCTGCGTTAGTCCAAATTATTTCCTTATAAAAATCACTCACAATTGAAAGGTAATTCGTTATAAAAGTATTTATTTTTTTTCATAGCTACAATTGTACTGTACAAATAAAAATAAAACTGCGTATATACAAATATTTTATAGTAAAGAAAGTAATAGTGTATATAGTTATACATGTCAGAAGAATAATAATGCAGAAATTGCTAAATTCAAGAATAAGTACTTAATTATGGGCAAGCAAGTAAATCGAGTTATTTAATGATCATCAATAATCGAATGATGCCTTGTCCATCATTCAATCATGTCCACCACTACCTTTTTATCAGTTATCTCCTCTATCTATGTGTTCCATCTCGTCCAGCAATTAATTCTCTAATATTTAATTTACACCCTTACGACAAACCATGTCTCTCCAAAGTACTAAATTGATTTTAAAAAAGTCATTGCGCAATTGTCATTTGCATAATATTCCTCGCGATATAAATTATTGTATCTTCTCCAAAGGAAAAGATACAATTTGGGAAAAAATATGAGATGAGCTCAGCCTTTTTGAGGACCGTAGTATTTGCTATATGGATCTCGAATGACTGCAGATTTATGTGGAATATATATTTTTCTTTGCAGACTACATTTTCTTATTTCTTAAGATGCGATTTTTAGGTTATGTCACTGCACAAAACACGTCGATATCACGAAACGATTGACCTTTTCTAGCAATAATAGCTATAATAATAATTGTCGCAACTAACTTATTTTGTTGAAATAATTAACACCTTTCCATATATTATTTTTGACAAAAATGTATGCGTTTGTACTCGCAATAAGTGCCTTTTAGATTAGACATACACAACAGTGCGATCCTCAGAGCGGCAGGGCTCATTTCAAGTTTTTCCTAGAATTATTTCATTTCGGTAACAAGCCCAGAGATAATATAACCATCATGGACATTTGCCACGTATTCTCATCAACCTGTTGATTCTCCTCAATATATCCTACAACAGTACTTTTTCTATAAAACAAATAAATAATCTAGTAAGCACAGATAAGTCTCGAGCACTCTCAATTCTCCTTACAAAAAAAAAATAATTTTACTCTGATTCCATTTCACACTCGTTTATGTTATGTTTATCTGTTTATGTTAAAAAATGACATACGAACTTCTTATGCCTTGCATTCATCGGCAATTTCCGGCGCCTCGCCGACACGAAAATTTCCTGCTTTTTAGGCGGCAAATACAAATTTATCAACTTTTTTTAATAAATTGAAATAAGTGTACCGATACAAAAAACTAAATACAAAAAATAAACCATAAAAATAAAGTTTTTTTTTAATTTCTATTGATTCATTCTATAATAATAGTAATATTTCATGTAATAATTCCCTCTAAAACAAAAACTTTTTTCCTATAGCTTCCCTGTAAAAAGGGAATTTCTCTCTTATATACACAAAATGACTAAAAATAGCACCCGACCTCGTGATTCACTTGACTTGACCACGTGATACATCCCATGTGTTTACACAAATATACGAATGAATATATTATTTCTCGCCCAAACAATTTTGAAACAGGCCGCGCCATCTACATTTTAAAAGCTTGTTAATCCCGCACCTCTTTGACAGAAACGAAATTTTTTATGTTTGTACGCCCCCTTAAATTAATTTTATTTTTTTTGTTGATCTAATATTGTATTTTTTTTTTTGAGGAATAAATCGGAGTTTTTATGAATTTAAGAACTTGTTACAATAGTTGCAAATAGTTCTCTGACATTTATTATATTTTTCTATAATCTAACACAAAATCCTAGGTTATTTCATGCTTTAATGTTGAAGTTACTAAAAATAATTGCGGGAAATTTGAATTTGGTTCACTGGGTATGGAAACTGACAACTTTAATATTTTCAATTTAATTATATAGGTACCTGTTAATATAGGGTTTGTTCCATCAACAAAAAAAAATGCCATTATTGTTTTGTACGTTTTTTTTTTTTATATTTTTCATTACAATTTTTATTATAAAAATAAACCATTAAAACAACGAAATCAACCAAGCAAATAATAAAAATTATGCATACATATCTCATACAACTGTTCATATTTCTTCAGATAATTTTCCAACTCCCTCTTCTCCGATGTTCCCTGTTTAATTTCCATCTCCTTTTTGATCAATTCAATACACTCTACGTTATACGGAACGGGACAACAGTCCCTTAATATATCGGCGTAATTCTTTATATCGTTCTGTATTTCGTCCCGCTCTTTCGTATCCCGATCGAATTGATTCAAAACCTTAACCTCCCACTCCTTTGCGACGGCCACGTTTCGACTTGCCGCGTTCAAAAGCGACGCGATCAGTCCGCCGTCGCATCTCCCTCTCTCTTCCAGCGGCGGCCTGGAAATAGACTCGTGCTCGTAATTCCAACATTCGCATATTTTGCATCTGTTCGACGCGTCGAAAATGAAATCCCACGATTTCACCCAAGCGCTACAATTAACGCTACACGCTTTACGGTTCTCGTCGTAGATGGCGCTCTCTTGACAGTCACTGTTTTGACATATTAAGTAATAGAAGTGTCCGGGATACGCGCGAACTTTCGCATCGTTGTCCAGAACGGAGATGAGCTTCTCAATGCATTCTTGCGATTCTATTATTACCGTATCGATTTCCTGCAGTTGAGCCTGCCGTTGGTGGATGTTTCTTTTTATCTGCGGCAACTCTCGGCAATATAGATCTTCCAAAACCGTCCTTAAGATACTTACGTGCGCGATTTTGTCGACAGATTGCGGTTTTAACGCGCGAATACTTTCGAATAATCCCAAGTAATGCTCCTTGGTATGACTCCAACAATCAGTGCACATGTCATCGTAGTCACCGATATCTATTTCGTCGAGTAACCGCAACAAACACATATTATCGATGAAAAATGTGTTCTTCAACATGATTGTATCTCTAACATCGCCCAACACCTTTCTAAATACACTATAGGCACTTCCCGATCCAAATTTACCTCCGTTACTGTGAGTGAACACCAATATTACATTTCCTAACATATCTTTGTGTAACAGACTGAGCATCTGTTTGATGTTGTACCTGAAAAAGAAAAAAAAAATGATGAAACTATTTATGAATGAAAATTATTATGGCATAAAGTTTACTTTACATATGAAAATCATTTTAAGACTACAAGAAAAAGATTTAACAAGTCAAAATACATCACAATTAAGCAGTACCTAATTCCGAATCATATTGACTGTTAATACCAACGTAATATCAATCTAAACGTGTCTAAACCAGTGTTGTGAAAGTTGTTACTTTTGTAACAAAATTGTTACTTTCTCACTTTATCAATTACTTTGTTACAATAGGTATAATTTTGATTACTTTTTGCCCTATACCAGAGATAATATATCTACCTTGTATTGTACTAAAAAAGAGTGATGGTGATGACTTGTCCTTCCTACGTGTTCATATTGTCCGACATGGTGCCCTCTAACAATCTCATTAAATAGTATATTTTTACTGTTTGGTTATTTGTTATTTCCACTAGGTTTAAACTAGTGTTTAACATTTAACCGTTAACAAATCCAACGGGGATGTTCACGGGGTTGAAGTGATTGAGGATTAAAGATAGTCATGGACAGGTATTATTTTGTGGTTTCTATATTAATTTAGGAATAAGTTGAGAGCCTCTGAAACAACGTTGAAGCTTGATCAGATAGTTAATAATCCAAAAAAACAATTATTTGACGAGCAAGTGAAAACAACAGAAACACTTATGGTACTCTTTATTGCAGAACACAACTAACCTTTTTTTATTACTGGATCATTTAGGAAAATTTTTAGTTCATGTTTGTCCAGACTCGGAAGTAGCCAAGACAGTAAAATGAATCGGTTCAAGAGGACTCATATTTGCAAAGAAATATTGCCAAAGGAAAATCTATTTCAGATTAGGAATGATTTATATAATAGTTTTTTTTCTCAATTATTATAGATGAAACGAATGATCTAAGTGTTGCTAAGTGTCTTGTAATTGTTGTAAGATACTTTAGTCATAACAAAATCATGGAAAGGTTTTTAGATTTAATTCATGTAAAAGACTCTACAGCAGAAAGTATATTTACTAGTATTATGACTTTTCTAACAGAAAATAATGTAAACATATTTTTTTTTTTGGTTAGGAACTGATAACTGCAGTGTAATGATGGGGAAGATAAATAGTTTAAACAAATTTTAAACCCACATGAAGTTTACTACCAAACAACAGTAACGTAGATTTAAGTTTTTAAACTACCTACTTTAAAATTCGTTATTTGATTATTATGTATTCATATACATGTTCGGATTTTTTTTTTGTTTGATGTTGTTTTTATCAGTGTTACAATTCTTGTGCTGCTTCTGTTTTGCATTGTGTTAGTGATGATAATATCAAAGCAATATTTCGTTAGAGATTTCTATGTTACGTTTTTGAAATAATAAATTTTATTATAAAAGTTTTAATTGTTGATTCAATACTAACAACCCCGTACATTTCAAATTTTAATTTTGTTACCAATATATTGAGTTTTGTTACGTTTTTAATGTTGGCTGTGTTACAAAAAAATATTACCAAATTACAACACTGCTCTAAACTAAACTACTTGAAACCACACTGAAACTACCCTCTTATGTTGTATCACAATCGTTTTTACGTTACTTCAGTTTGAAGTCGTATGCTGTATTCGACAAGTGAACATTATAAGCAACATGCATGTTATTTACAAAACGTTATATGGTATAAAATAATGCCATACGATTCCTTACAATTACATATACGAATAACAGGAAGGTTATAAACAAAAGTGAGGTTAAAGTTTACTAAATTGTAAATGCAAACTAGTTGATTTTTGGAAATGATTAAGAATTTCAAGGATTTGCTGGCTTTCGGTTTATTAGAACAACTTTTAGTTAAGTTTAGTTGTTAATAACAACACTAGCTGTGAAATAGGCTATCAAAAGGTACATGACATAAAAAGATTATTTGTGTTTTTTTAGGAATAATGCTGTAATTGAAATAGACCTAACTTGCAAAATCATTTGAATTATTTCTTCACACTTTCGTAAAATTATTTATAGATTGCTTTAGCAGACACACATAACAAATACAGCGAGCGATAAAGTCAAACAGTAATAGCACTTAAAAGAAGAATTTCTGTTCAAACATGAAAATACTAAATTTTCGAAGTATATTGGGTAAGCTTTTAACTATTTTTACGCACACGGTGGTTACCAGACGTGGTGTGTAAGTTGTAAGTCAAATGATTCCGGAAGTAAATAATAAACTAGTAAATCGGTTTAATGCACTTGCGAGTTAAATTACTAAGAATTCAAGAAGAAAGCATTGTTATTAAACAAAGGTATGGAACTCCATATAAAAGTACTCGAAACATCTCTCATAAATGTATATATTTGTTTATTTATTATTAATAAATTATTCTTCAAACAATGTCTTTAATAAACACACAAAAAAGATATTTATAATTCAATTTTGACTATGTAGGAATACTAGCTTTCAAACGAGAGATGACATATATGGTAGCCTTGTATATATCCGAAGGTGCAAGATGTTCAATGCTTCCACTAATGTCCAGCGTTTCCTGCCCCTCGCTAGCACTTTCCCGCTGTTCCAAACCAAGCCCTTCTCCTCCAGGCACTAACCTATCACGTTTTCCACTTTTCACATGATCTCCCTCTTATTCTCTTCCTCTGTGGCTATGTTTGCCTCTGGTCTTTCATTCAAATAAGGTGTCCAAACCATTTTAGTTGTTTCTCTATATTGCTTGGGGTCGGTTCCACTTTTAAATCTGTTCTTACTACCTTGTTTCAAACTCTGTCTATCCTCGTGATGCCTGGTTAAGGCGATAATAAAGAAAAACACCAGGTATTAATTATAACCGGGTTTTACCTCACAGCACCGACCGTACATTCAACATAACCTAACACACATCTACTTCTATGTGACTGTCAACGTTTAAAATAAAATTAATTATTTATCATACTGAATTGGCAAGAATTAGAATGTTCTCTTACAATTAATTTATTAATAACATCCTCGACAGGGCTTCATTACAATACCTTGCAAATATTTGCGGTTTATTTAGTTTTGACATTTTTAAGTTTTATTTATTTGCCTTCCTTGGGTAATTGAAGTTTGACTTTGGCTATGTAGATGGCGCTCGTTTGTCATAATATACTAATTTAATTTCTTTTTTAGATATTTTTGCCATGAAATAATCAATATTTATAAATAATAAAGTGGAATTTTATTACATTGTGATGATTTTGTTTTCTATATTTCAGTTAATTATAAATGAAGAAGCTTTTGTATACAAATGTGTATTTTCATTTTTGTTTGATATTCGATAAATATAAGGAAAAACCAACGGAAAAGAAAAACGGTACCTCAAAGATACATCTTGTCTACCCTCGTCCGATTTTAGTATGAGGCATACGGCGTGTAGGTTTTGGAAATTGTTTTGCACGAATTGCACGATCATCTTGGCGTTTTCGAGTCGGCCAGGCAACCTCTCGCATCCCCAAAACTAGGAGTATCGATGAAGTTAAAGCTGTTCTTTTGGTAGACGAACTTGTGGACGTTTACGCTTTGAGTTCCCGATAATTCCTCGTCAACATCCTGGTCTTGGTCACTGTCGTAGCCAAATTCACCCAAACGGTCTGCGACGCGGTCTTTGTCTTGCTCTGAGTCCTGGGCATCTGATAACGTGTCATATTTTAGGTAAACATCGCATGCATAGAGGAAAGTGGATTTTCCAGCTCCTTTTTCGCCCAATAGCAGTACGTTGTATTCTACATTCTGAAAAGCATTTATGATGCTTATTTATGTTCTTTAAAAAAAAACGCTAAAAAGAGTTACAAAGGTTGCAAGATGTTAAAAAATTGAAAAAAACAAACAACTTTGAAAAAGAAAAAAAATGGAAAAAAATAAAAATGCAGAAGTGTAAAAAAGAAGCAAAAATTAAAAAATATATATAAATAAATGTTAGAAAAATAAAAAAAATAAAAATAATTGTATAAAAATAAACAAATAAATATACAACAACAAAATAAAATGTAGAAAAATAAACAAATGTAAAAAAGATGTAAAACATTTAAAAAAATGAAAAAGTATTTGAAAAAATTGTTAACAGGACGTCACAAGATTTAGAAAAAGAAAATTAAAAAAATAGAAAAATAAACAACAAAAAAATGGAAAAATTAAAATGTGAAAATATAAAAAAATAAAATAAATCCGGAAAAAAATAAATGCACAACACTAAGAAAAGAAAAATATTAAAAAGAGGAGTAAAGTTTGGAGATAATTGTTATAAGATGTGGAAAAATAAACAAATGTAGAAGATTTTCAAAAAGAAAATTAAAGAAGTATTTGAAAAAAAAATTAAAGAAGAGTACAAGATCTGGAAAAAAATGGAAAAAAAACATCGTAAAAAAGGAAAAAAAAACAGAAATTGGAAAAAAATGCGGAAAGTAAAAAAATTGAAAAAAAATAGAAAGAAATAAAAGACACTAAAAAAGGAAAATGTTTAAATGAGGTGTAAAGTTTGGAAATAATTGTTATAAAATGTGGAAAATAAACAAATGTAAAAAAATGACAAATATTTTGAAAAAAAGTATTTGAAAAAATTGTTAAAAAGAGGATCTCCAAAAAATATTTAAGAACTTGGAAAAACAAACAACTGTAAAAAAAAGAGATAAAAAATTGTAAATAGATATATGTAAAATAAAAGCGAGAAAATACAACAATAAATGCAAAAACCTCTAAAAAAGGAAAAATGTTAAAAAGAGGTGAATACTTTGGAAATGTTACAAAATTTTGAAAAATAAATTAATATAAAAAATGAAAAAAATAAAAAAGTATTTGCAAAATATGTTACAAATTGTTGAAAACGAGTACAATTTTGGAGAAAATGTTTAAAGTGTTAAAAAATGCAAAAAAAAAATTGCAAAAAAAGTTAAACAATAAAACGTTAATTAATGTGAATTTAAAAAAATTGTCACGGTTAAAAAGAAAAAATGCTAAAAAGAGGTACAAAGTTGGGAAAAACTTGGAAATACAAACAACTGCAAAAAGAATTAAAAAAAAAACGAGAAAACGTGAAAAAAGGACGAAAAGATAAATAAAATCAGGAAAAATATTAGAAACATTTAATAAATAAAAACAAAAAAAAATGCGGCATGCTAAAAGAAGAAAAAAAAAGAAGTGCACTGGTTGGAAATAATAATTGAATTAATTAAAATTTTAAAAAATAAACAAATGCAAAAAATGTGTTAAAAATTATGGAAAAAATAAAAAAAGACATGGAAAAAAATGCTTAGAAAGTTGAAAAATAAAAAAGAAGTTTAAACAGTTAAAAAAAACACTTAAAAAAATTAAAAGGCGTTTAAAAAAACAATGAAAAAATGAAAAAAAAAAAACAGAAACAGTCTATGTTCAACTCCATCACTCAATTTCTTAGTTTATTATAGTAATTTGGGTTACCTAACTCTAAATTTTAATACAAATTGTCTGAAAAGGAAAATATGTACGTTTACGACACACTTTTAAAAAGCAACTATATTTCTGTAATGCTCTAACTATAACTATGATTCGATATTTGTTTCCCTCATTAACATGATAAATCATGTTGTGAAAATAGCACTTCGTGTTTTAAAATTGTGTAGAAAGACGAAATGAAATATTAAAGAGAAAATAACTAAAAAGGAATAAATCATATTTTGCCATGTATAAACAATAGACATATATAGATTACATTATCTAATCGTATTTTAAGTAGTAATCAAAATATTGATACGGTTTTCGCGGAAATAGAAAATGTTGAAGACTTTTAACACATGTCGTGTTTTACAAAACTACAGTTTTTGTTAGTAAATAAATATTTTTTTGGAGTAGGCAAAAATGTCACTAAAGATTCCACATGACAGATGTGTAATAAATTGTCATTAAGCTACTGTTCAACCATGCTAAGATGAACTTGGTGTTTTCATTGCATTTATTATTGATAAATAGGTATTAAACTAGAAAGAAGATTACAGAAGAAGATTTATTATCGGAAACGTCAAAATACTAAGGTATATAACATGTGTACCAACTTGTACTGTCAACTCCTTAGTGTAAAAATTTCTTTTCTATTTTCAATTCAAAATTAAGATTTGTCGGCCCAAAAAACATTGTGTATCACACCGCCAGAAACTCTTTTGCGAGTATTCTTGTAAACCTTACTTATACTCGCAAAACTGTAATTTCTAGCCTAGTGATACAAATAACTATATATTAACAATGAACACATTCAAGTATATACATATGCGGATGACTCACCATTTTAGATAAATCGCAGCGAGAAATAGAGAACTGAATGGTGCAGGTAACAGGTTGTATTGTATTATATCAACAATAAGGAAACCTTATCTTATTATCATCACTTTAATTAGTACATAGCTATACATCTTATCCGCAAAATCAAGTAATTCCCTCAGCTAAAATCTATATACATTGTACGTTATTTACCTCCTCGATGGTAAAAATCTGTCTTATCTACAATATACAAATGCATTCCATAATTAAGATTCGTACTTCTGCATCATGTTTCGTGACGCAAATATTCAGCTGCAGGACGCATAGCGGAGCCAAAATGCGAAAGATATTTAATAATCTTTTAACGAGTGGTCATATCGACTTATGATTAGTCTCTGTCGACTGAGAATGAAAAATACATCAAAAAGTCACCAAAATTTATTAAAATAATACATATGCATCACATACAGGACATTTCATCAATTTCAACGAGCTCTCTCAAATAACTTCACCTGCTGTGATTTATGTAAGTATATAAAATTTCGAAACCTGTCAACTGTCATATCAAGGGGCCAGCTCAAGAAACGGTTTCTCTCCTTCATCTATTTCTAAATCAGGAGCGTTCTCGCAATAAAGGCCACAGCAATTCAGGATCCATTGAAATGGTAATGGAGAAAAAGGCTGAATTCAAACTTGTACTCCTATTAGAACGAACGTCATTCCAACACTAGTGTTTTAAGTATACATACTTTATAAATATAGTTTTTCGCAAACCTAATTTTTGAAATTACGGGAAAAAATCACAAAGCATTCTTTTTTTTAACGGAGGCTTTCGATGGAATGAATTAGAATTTAGCGGTAAAGAACCGTTTGTGAATTTTATTTCGTTTTTTTTTCTAGACACTTTTTCCATTAATGAGGAAAAAGGATTCTTTAGCAAAATTGGCAGTAAATTTTTGAATTAAGCATTTTTTTTAAAATTAAAAATACGAGTTATTCACGTCCGTATTTTCAATTTTTTTAAACATACAAAAAAGAAAATTCGTCGTAAAGTGCTGCCTCTGGTGGTACCATTCGGCATTACCAAGGAATTCTTGCAGACTACTGGATTGGCAACGTTGTAAAAATGGTAAAAACAATCACATGGTGACATAACCTTACTCTGATCGAACCTGATAAGGGAGCAGCTAATAAACTGATAAATGTACTTGATATAGCGTTCGCGTATTTTTACTTAATACTAGTAAAATGAATCGAGTTGGTTTTATAAGGATACCCACTGCGGTATGTGTCAGAGAATTCAACCGAAAAATAGATTGTATTGTTTTTTTATGTTTGTGCTATATCCCAAAATGTATAGCAACTAAAATGTTGCAAAAGTATGTCGTAATGTATCGCATACTTCGATTTTATGGTATCACCTGCTCCAAATAGCATACACTCTAAGTTAAAGTTTTCATATCGGAGGGCCTGTCAAATATTCCAACCTTCACTGGACGCTGCATTCATTAGGTGTGCGAAACATTGTGAGTTTAAGGTGTTGAGGTTGGTTTACAAAAGTTTAAGTGAAGTGCAAGTTTTAGTGTGTTCGTCAATTTATATAAACAGAACCGAACCTAAACTATGACCTAAAGGAGGTGTGATTTCGTGCAACTGTGTTTAGTTGTGTTGCATGTGTGTATTGAGAACAAAATGTAACTAGCAGTATAGGATTACCATTTTTCCTTCATTTACACTGACAATGAGTTAAAATTTGTCCAATTACTTTAATTCAAACTTGTTCCGATGAAATGAATAGATGATTTAGATTAGAACGATGTAATTCAACCCACCTGTTTTATTTGTAAATACGTATATAAAGTGCTATAGTGCTTTTTTAGGCTGTCAAAACAACTTTATAAATATTCAGGGTTCCTTGCATAGGTATGACTAAAATATTAAAATAATAATGTTGATAAATACTGAAATAGAATATTTCCTTTTTAGCATTCTATGACAAAGTATTACATACAAAATTATTTGTTGAAAATTTTGACGTTTAACTATTATGCTGGTCAAATAGTAGAAAATTAATGGAAGTTATTTAAAATCATTAAATATCTACAAAATTCTGCATGAGGTATCATAAATGTTTAATATAAATTAGAAGGCTTTTGTGTAAGTGTTGATTTAACATAAGCAAAGATATAGGTGTGGGGCTGATAGTTCATGAACTATCCGAGCTAGAACAATGACTGCATTGCCGGCTTTATGTTATGGTCGCTTGCGGGTGAGAGTTTAGCGTGTGGCTCCTAAAGAGCGCTCAAGTTGAACTCCTTTCACCTAGCGATCATTCATCATCAAGCTTTATGTACAAATAATCATCAGAATATACCATGAGCCCTGCCTGGTGGCATATTCTATTGGTTTAAAGACTGCTACTTAAAAAAAAATCAAGTACCTTGAGGTAAAGTTAAGGAAATGGTTAGGATTATATTGGACATCTGTATATAATTATATATTGATTTTAGTTTCATTGTTTTATCAAGCTAAGTATGAATGTATAGCATTTAAAATGTGTACTATCTAAAAATAATGTCTTGGATCATCCACTTTATTCAATAGCTCTTACCGACATTTAGTTGAGATAGACATTGACATTGGGTTTTTCACAATATTGAAACGACCCAACTATATTACGAATACATTTAGTAATCACCTCTGTTCGCCACAAACACGGGATCGTAAAATGTACAAATATAAATGAAGGAAACATACAGTTTTCATATTATCCTAATAATGTAGACGTGCTCCAGATTTGATTTAATTTTAATGCATTTATAATTAGATGGATAATAATACAGGGTAGTGCAGTAGTATAAATACCTAATTTATTAAAAAGGTATTTAAATAAAATGCGGCATGTGTGTCTGGGGCAAAATAATAAGAAGGTGAAATTTACTTATTACTGACGTCACCTTCTATTAGGGCATAGAATTTTTACATATATTTTGTATGTATTTCATATCGATTTTCAATTATTTTTATGTTTACGTTGTTTGCTTTATTTTGAAATAAAAATTTCAGTTTTACAAGAAAATCTATATGTAATTGCAAATCATCCTTGCTTGCTTCTCTTTTTTATGTATTTCTTCTAGACGTTCACGATCATGTTTTTTTTTTCGATTACAGCGCAATCTGTTACGAATCGAAAAAAAAAAGTTTCAAACAAAAACTACATACTTGATGGCATTTAATCCGTATCTGCAATACAAAATGGAGGTTCCCATTTAAGATTTCAAAGTTGTCTCCCCCCTCCCACTCTTTTTTTTTGATTTGATGCAGTGTTTTAGAGATATTCCGTTGTGTCAAGATAAAAAAACTCACCCTCATATAAAGTGATGTTATTTTTCTGCGTAGAAATTGAATAATATGTGTGGTATTCTGAAGATATATACTGTTTTATTTAAAATAACGGAGTAAGTATGCGTTTTTCTACTTTTGGAACACGTTGTATAGTCAAAAATATTTTTAGATAATGAGCAGCATAGAATTCTGTAAAACTTTTGTAGCAGAGACTTTTTCCTAAAATCAAAAATAAAGCTGTAATCAAGACCCAGTCTTCGATGGGACACGATGTATTTTCTGTACTATTGATTATATTTTTTTCAAATTTAAATATTCTTAATAATATAAAAAGGTTTGGTTGTTTGTTTACTCTTTATTAGAGAAATATTTTATATTTAATATTTATTTTCTTACAGAAATACGCCGTTAAAATAATAAATCCGATAAAATAAAATAAAAAAAAAAATCATTTTTCATTCACACACATATCATATAACTGCTTGTATGTCTTCAGATAATCTTCCAATCCCTTTATCGATTGCTTATTTCCTTTGATTTCTCTTTCGATTTGTTCGATACACTCTTTACTGTACGTGACAAAACAGCGTTGCTTTAACAAGTCGATCGCATCCTTGATTTCACATTGAATTAGGTCTTGTTCTCTGCTAGCCTGGCCTATTTGTTTCAATACGTTACTTTTGTTGTGATTTTCCGCGGTAATCTTATTTCTTTCTCTATCTAAAAGCGAAGCGATCTCTTCATTTTTAACTCTTTCCTTCTCTTCAAACACCTTCGTGTAAATATAGTCGTGGTCATCACTGGAGCACCCGCACAATTTGCACTTATTGGACGAGTCAAAAATGAACACCACGTTTTTGCCCAAGCGATACAATGTAGGCAGCAAGCTTTACCGTCTTTGCCATAGACACCCTTCTCTCGACAGTTCCTATTTTTACATATTAAATAATAATAAGGAGGTTCTTCGTGCAATGTAATGTTTACCTTATTGTACAAGGAAGGTGTTAATCTCTCAATGGAATTCTGACATTTTGCAATCGTTGCATCAATTTCTTTCAGTCGAGTTTGATGTTGGTCAATGTTCGCCTTTATCTGCGGTAGTTTTCGACAGCATAGTTCTTCTAACGTGGTCCTTAAATCATACACTTGCTTGATTTTGGCAACGGATTGCGGTTCTAACGTTTGAATATGGCTAAATATTTGCAAATACGCCTTTCTGGTTTTGTTCCAACAGTCATCGTACACGTCTTCGTCATCCATTGAATCTATTTTAAGCTCAACAGCAAGCAGGTACATAAAACATTTATTATCAACGAGGAATCTCTTACTATCCGAACCGGTTGCAATCCCAATATCTTCCAACACCTTCGCAAATACTCCGTGCACGCTTCCCAATTTGAAATCGTTCCCACTACTGCACGTAGAGACGACGAACACATTCCTAAGCAAATCCCTATGCAGCAGACTCAACATTCGTTTGACATTGTACCTAAAAGACAAGTTGCTTCTGTTCTCACCGTCCTTCAAGATGAAACACACGGCGTGCAGTTTTCTAAATTTATTTTCCAAGAATTCCACGATTTTCTTGGCATTTTCAGAGTCGGCAACGCAACCGCTGGTATCTCCAAAGCCGGGAGTATCGATGAGACGGAAAATCTTGTCTTGGTATCCGAAGGTGTGCACCTTTAAACCTCGAGTTACCGATTTCCCTTCCACATTTGGGTTTTCGTTTACGTCAAAACCGAATTCGGTTAAACGATCTGTGTACTCTTCGTCTTGCCACGTGAATTTAAATGGAAGACGAATATAGATCTGCTTCGAATTCAACGCTTCGGATAACGTGGCATATTTAAGATAAATATCGCATGCGTTGATGAAAGTGGTTTTACCGGTTCCTGTTTCGCCAAATAAAAGCACGTTGTACTCGTCCATTCTGAAAAAAAGGATGGTTTAAAATCAGTTTTTAGGGAAATGAATCAACGATAAGATATATTTACGAAAATAATAAACATCTTCGATATTTATTGTAACTTCAATAAATTAAGAGAAAATAATGCATTTTGGCAATTGTTGGTACAGCGAAAAGAATGAACAGGTATGCAAACCATATAGTATTGTTTAGATATTGAAAGTACAAGAACAGTACTACAAGTATTGAGTAAAAACTTGTGTGATTCTATAAGGCATGATAACTTTCCTTGCAATGTACTTTATCATAATGTTTTCTGTGATGTTAATAAAATTATTGCGTGTTACTACAAAAACTAACCTATTTAGCCTTTAAAACGTTAGTAAATAGAAGAAAGTGTCCAAAATTTAAAGATTCTTTAACAAAAACAAATTAAAATACAACTAACTATGCTAAAAAACACATTTTTAATCATAAGTGTATTTTCATTTGTTTTTCTAAAAACATCGACATCTTTAAATTTTAAACTTGGACACCTGGGGGTAGAATCTTAATAGGAAGAAACTTCGTCAAATTTCCCATTGGTTATTGTAATCACGTGGTAAATTTTATTATAGTGCTGCCGATGGTGTGCTGTATGCAATTAGAAAGCTACATTATCGATGTAGCTTTGAATTGTGAATAACTTATAACACCTCATTTACCTGCGCTTAAACTGCGTTGAGTCAAACCAACAACAACAAAATCCAATGTTGTTGAGGGATTTCGATGTGTTTCTTATCATAAACGGTCGAAAGGATATATATATACAGAATATTTTAAAGTCTCAAATATTTTTAAATATCTCCGGAACTTGACGTGCTCATATTTATTTTACGCATGTTTATGCTCATGTGGACAAAGCTTAATGCAGTGCGTGATGATGGTTGTAGTAGGCGTGTCCATGCAGTCATGCCGTCTATGTTTTACGTTGAAGATTATTTTGTTGTTATAGTCCAAGTCTTATAGTTATTATTGTGGTTATAGTTCGTTTTTAGTTTAACTTTGTGCGTTAAAGTGATTAACGATTTATTGTGAAGAAAGGTCAGTGCTGTAAAATTTACAAAAATAATATTTTCACACTCCATGTTAAAGATCCATTAATTTTGCTGTATTCAACTGCCCTAACAATGTGAAAGACACGTCGTTGTGTATAACTTTGTTCAGATGCTATAACTTTTATATAAAGTATCTTTATATATTATTTCAGTGTTGTATTTATACATCCACATTTTATCATATGTTTGTGTATATATCAAAAATTTCATGACTGTAAATAGTTTAGTTATTACAAATTGTACTATTACAGTTATGAAATATTTGGTATATACTTAGGGTTGCCATACGTCCGTATTTTCTACGGACAGTCCGTATTTTGTAAGCCTTGTCCGTAGTTTGTACGTATTTCTGCAAGGCGTCCGTATTTTTTTTTCTAGTTTCCACTTTGTCGTACTTTTGTCATTTTATAGTTATTTTAGCATTCAAACTTTCGTATGATGTGCGTTAACATCGCATTTCCAGTAGCATCACGTCTGAAGAGATATATATCTATATTTTTATATAATAATATTAATAATTAAACAATATGTCTCAAGTGAATATTGAAGAACATTTCACGGAAATGTTAATTGATATGGTGCACTGTCCGTATTTTTGCTTTTGAAAATATGGCAACCCTATATATACTTAAACAAACATTTTGAATATTACAAGTACATAAAACAACCAATTTCAATGTACCGCCAGATTAGTTGTAGTTCGGTGGCGCGCAACCTTGTTGAAAAAGTAGAGCATTAAGTTTCCTCTCCCAGTTGGACACTTTCTTCTCGGTATTATAAAAATAAAATTCAAATAAATTAGCTAGCCTAAAACTTAAAAATTTAGTTTATAGATGGCGCGTAAATACGAGTTTACCCTCACCCCAATGAGATATCATTCTATTCCTTCTAAGATCAAAACCAGAAATATGTCAAATCAGAACATTTGAGGTTATGTGTTATATTTGATGTTAGGTCATTAAACTAGGTTTTCACCGAAATGCATTTGTACTATGATGCTTGTTTCCGAAAATATTTCATAATATTCCTAAATGTTTCTGTTTCCTTACATGAAAAAAATCTAACTGACATGTTCTAATGAATGGTTCAGAAAGTTTTATTGTAACAAAAGAGCCAAAATCATTCTGCGTAAATCTTTCTACCATGAATCATGTGGGAAGCAAAATGAGTACGATTCTTCCAGATTATATGAATTTCAATTTATTGTAGTGTCAGATATGTAGCACAAGTTAGTATAAGACTGCGTTATATAAGTCTCAAACTTGTAATTCTGACACCTATGTATGCAAAACAAAAAGAAAAAACATTTAAAAATAGCAATCAATAAAACCAAGTATATAGATATGATAATATATAAAATGAGGTGAACATTCCCCTACTTTTATGCCATATCTGGGATAAATATGCAAGTACAGATATAATATAGATAAGATAATAACTATTCCTTACTAACCTTATTTAACTTGTATCCTTAAATGTATCCTTATGATGTCGTATTTCACCATAATTTGTATAACAGTGCAGTAACAATCCTTTTTCAGTTTTTTTTTATACCATTTTCGTAATCTCAACAGTGAGATGAGATAGCAATATACCTGTATACTATATTTTAACAGCGTGGAAAAACGATAAGATAATTTTGGTTATCTTTGGATATAAGTACTTTCAGAAACTGTTGATTGAATCTAGATTAAGTGTAGATAACAGAAGAAATATTTGATTTTAGAAAACCCCCAGTAATGAACAAACTTATTGTAACAATTAATCCATATCCATTTGCATATTTCCGCACTATTTGTACTCTAAAAGAAAAACACACTTATTTTCTAATATAAATATTGTATATGTATACGAAGATACGTATTCACCAAGATTTGTTTATCTGTGACCTGATTGAACATAAATAAGTATATCCACTGAGTTAGGTACTTTACTGTTTTCACTACGTGTTTAGTGTTTACCACAGCCAGACCCATACAATCGACACCTACTTATGGATCGCAGCAAAACTGTACATTGTTTAGAAAGAGATAAAAAATGAAACGCTTTTGTTTGATAAGTTCGTATTTAGCAAAGTTCAATACCTAATCTGTCTAATAGCATAGTTGCAAACCGGTGAGGCAGTAGAGACTTAATCTGGGGGTGGACACTTAATGCTCTACTTTTTCGGCAAGGTTGCGCGCCACTACTCCGCACACCGAACTACAACTAATCTGGCGGTACATTCAAATGGGTGGTTTTGTATACTTTTGGTATTTGAAAGTTCTATTTGCGTATATACCAAATATTTCATGACTATAATAGTACAATCTTGTAATAGTTATACTATTATAGTAATGAAATATTTGGTATATACACATACATATGATAAAATGTGGGTATATAAATACAATACTAAAATAATATATAAAGATTTTATTTATAAAATTATAGTATCTGGAACAAAGTTATACACAACGACGTGTCTTCACAGTGTTAGGAAGTTGAATACGGCAGAATTAATGGATCTTTACATCGAGTATGAAATATTATTTTTGTAAATTCAAGAGTTCGCCATTTTACAGCACTGACCTTTTTCGCAATAAATCTTAATCACTTTATACAACAAAAACAAATGCCACTGAGTTTCTATAATAGTCGTAATGAGAATAGAATAACGCACAAAACTAAAAACGAACTATAACCACAATAAAAACTATAAGACTTGGACTATAACAACAAAATAATCTTCAACGTAAAACATGGACGGCATGACTGCATGGACACGCCTACTACAACTATCATCACGCACTGCATTAAGGTTTGTCCACATGAGCATAAACATGGGTAAAATAAATATGAGCACGTCAAGTTCCGGAAATATTTAAAAATATTTGAGACTTTAAAATATTCTGTATGTTGGTCTACCCATATCCTTTCGACCGTTTATGATAAGAAACACATCGAAATCCCTCCACAACATTGGATTTTGTTGTTGTTGGTTTGACTCAACGCAGTTTAAGCGCATGTAAATGAGGTGTTATAAGTTATTCATAATTCCAAGCCACATCGATAATGTAGCTTTCTAATTGCATACAGCGCACCATCGACAGCACTATAATAAAATTTACCACGTGATTACAATAACCAATGGGAAATTTGACGAAGTTTCTTCGATTAAGTGTCTACCCTCAGGACTTAATGGTTATGTATATTGATGATATTTTTATTACATTCATTTAGTAGTAACGGGTTTTCACTATAAGATGGTGCTCGGCTGGATAAAAGTGTGAGAAATGGAAGATAGTATATATATAATATATATAGTATGAATATAATATAGATATATAATATATATATTATATTTATCCACGCACATTTTGCGTCCATACATTGCCATTTTTACATTACATTTTGCGTCCTCGACTATTTTGCGTCCGTTACCGACGCAAAATAGTTCCGCCTTATTAATCGAGTAAACCGCTAAGAAAAAAAAAATTGTCCGTACATGCCCGTGGTCATGCCACCACCATTGCAGGTTTTTTCTCATATTTTATTCCAACCCGTTTAGTACCTAAGATGGAAAATAGGTGGAAGCAAAATAGTGCGTCATATGTAAAATTCATGTATATTTTAGTTCACAGAAAATGCTGATAGAGCCAAAAAATATACACATGCCGATATTTTTATTACATACCGCCGCATTATTTTGCTTCCTTACTTGCGCAACGTCGCACACAATATAGAAGAATGGATGAGGTTATTGATTGTAAATCAGTAGGCATATGTATACACAATTTAAAAAAAAATGTTAGAATGTTTCTTTTCCTTTGACTAATGAATACATTGTGAAGCATTTGAAAAGTATCGATTAGTAAGAGGTGCCCGTGATTTTGATTTTTTTAATAGATTTTCTTTACAAAATGTAATATTTACCAGAAAATTAAAATTATTTAATTTATACTACCGGTTTGCTCTTCCAGCATTCTTTTTTTTTTTTTTCGATACTCTACATAATTTTCAGTTAGGTTTCTCCTATTAATTTATTTAGTTCAATAAGCCAGGATATCTCCCAAAACAATTACAAAATCCAGTTTGGCACAACAACGTATCTTTCAGTTATAGTAAACAAATTCTAAAAATGGATATCATATGATGATTTCCCTATTGTACTAAAGTGTCGACTATGTATAGACCACTTAATAAATCATTAGAATCAAAAAAGAACTTTATCTGAGAAACTTGCCACACGGAAAGTGAAATCGACTATTCTTTCTTTACAATTTTCTCAATGATTACAGTATGGTATATCATAAGTAATAGCACGGAAGAACTGCAAAGATTGAATATGGCACCTGGCGCTCCACCAAAATAAAACATGTCATAGTCTTGCTTATCCAATAAGTGGGGAAATCACATTTAAAATAGATTTTCAGTTCAAATATTCAAAAACTTGCATTCAGCTTAGGTATCTGGATTTCTAGGATGGTACTAAAGTCTGAGGATGGCTTCTTCATTAAAGCACACACTTTTTTACCTGTTTAATTGATATATCGACAAATGTAAATAGAAATATTTGTCGATATATCAATTAAACAGTTATTAGTGTTTTTTTCATCGACCTCAACCGACACATAGATTAAGTTGGGTTAGGGTTAAGATGGTGGATGGTAGTTTCACTGCAATACTTTTCAGATCTATGTGGTCACTCTTTTTCATAGAAGACACACTCTATTTAATTAGGTCTACTATCCTTGAGAGCGCCTCTTTTTTGTATTTGTTAGCTGTGGGTCTCCACGCCATGACTAGAAACCTTGTCCTCGCCAGGTCGTCGCATTACCACATACTGAACGGTGTTTTTTCCTCCTCCTGACAAAATCTGCAAATAGCATCATCTGCCAGGCCAATGTTGTACATATGCCTGTTTAGTTTGCAATGACCATGTCAGCAGACCTACTACCATTTTGACTCTTGACATATTCCTGTCTTTACTCAGTAGGTCTCTAGCAAATACACGCCTTTGTTCCTTTAGAAATTTTTTGCCTGTCTGTGTCCTGGCACTTTTGCCACTATCTCTGGACTCATCATGCGTCTAGTTCCTAGCTTTTAGTCTGTAGTTTTAGTTGAGGACGACATTTGTTATTGTTTTATACATTCTCAAATGTGAATTTTTAATTGTTGTTTATGTATATCGTGTCGCACAGTTGCCACATACTTATAACGTCATATTGACAAGTGCTGTACCTGCGTTACAATTACTTGACACATCAAGAAAGTAGTTCTCATCTTCTCAAATGTTTATCGCTGTTACGAGCATACTTCCAAGGCAATCTGCCCACTAACACTTTCATGCTTGATCGACGATAAGGACATGGCACTGCCTGCACGATGAAATGCATTATTTATAAACGACTTTGAAGTTTGAAATAGACCGAGGGGTATATGAGACCCCTGTAGGTTTATCATGCTGGTTATAAATAAATAATTTGCGATTTGGTAATGCCAAAAGAAGGACCAAACTCTGACGAAGACCTTAACAAGTCTTGCCTGGAAAATCATCGCCTCTCTTATTTTCTCATTTTCGAGTGGTTGGGAACCTATGCTGATGCAGATCGGGTTACCCACTGTATTTAGGCGCTTACACAGTCCCAAATACCTTAGACTCAGCACTTAACGTAACGAACGCCTTAAGTGTAGGGTGGTCGATTTCTCTGACACAATGATGAATTGCAGCAACCTCAGCCTAACTACACTAGGCTCTTTACATATATTCCAGCTCCTATGCCGTAGCCTGTTCAGAGGGTGTCTGTATACCGTTCGAGTCCGCTCTCACCCGGTCCCTTTCGGTCCCTCTTATCTGGTATTATAATCTGATATTTTGAAACATGGCATCGCATGGCATCCCCACAAGAGTGCCTCCTTAAGTTTATTCAATAGTTTTTTGTAGTCAACGCGTTGCAATTTACTATTTTGTTTGAGTATCTATACTATTTCCTTGTATGATATAAATATAGCGTGGCAGATTTAGAATGACTTCCATTACAGTGGTGGGGATCGAGCTCATTGCACCCGTGCCACTTAAGACGGCTGCCTTGTACCACACTTGCGTTTTGACCGCTCGGTTTACTACAATTGTTCACCATACTACTGCTCCGTACGTTAGCTGGGTCTATAATCATAATGTTTCCATTTGGCACTGCTTTTAAAAGTTGTTGTTGATATATAGTGCCGAATGCCAGTTCACAATAAGAAAAATATGAGATGCATGAGATTTCTTGAAAATATATGTTCCGGCTCTATATCAAGATGTAATTTAACACGTTAAACAAACAATAGGGAAAGATTACTGTTAATGATGAGTATGTTACCTAATACAGCGGATACAAATTTTATTGATTTTTATTTTTTTTCTGTAGTCATTTGTAATTAATTGAAGAAGTTGATTCGGGTAGAATTTTGTGGCTGGTTTCATAAGTCCTACATAATGCCAAACGATTCGACTTTTATATTTTTATAAAATAAAAATACCTAATTAATATCTAATCATTAAATTTATTATTATAATATCTTTCTGGACTATGGCGTATACAACATCGTTATTATGGTCAAATGTTAATGTACTGGACAACACACACATATACTAAATAATTTCAAATGAAAATATTATATCTTGTATGAATGGCAATTTTTTTTAAAGCAGATTTTTTGTATACTGATAAATTTAAAACGGTAGATATTAGTGTTGCAAAAACACCAGATATCAAAAAACCGTTAATCGATTTTCAGTAAAAAAAAAAAACGGTGTTTCACAACTTAAGGTAAAAAAACCGTGTGTATTTTTGAAGTTAATTAAGTTATAAATACCTGTCTTCTGATTTCAAAAATGGATTTTGGTTTGAAAACTGTTTTGGTTCAAAATCGGATTGATTTGAGCAATGAATTAGATCATCTTCCTATTCCTTTAACACTGCATTGTATTATTTCCTTAGATACGAGTAGTGTATTTCTTTACATAAAGATGTTAATTCCTTAACTAGGCTTCGCAGCCTGTGTGTATTTTTTCGGCAGATTAGCCTTCAAGTTGATTGCTTCCCGCAATGGTAGTCTCTGCGTTCCAATGAAACGCATTCAAAAACAACGTGGTGGGCTACCTTCTTCTCCTGTTGCATAGTCTACATACAGGTCCATCTTTAAAGACGCTTATTCTATGTGGATACTATCTTAGGCAGCCGTACCATGTTCATCATTCGGTACCGTTCTAAGCTGTATTCGGTGCTAAATGCCTGGATGATTGCCTCATTATTCCTTTGTGTGTTTGTCCTCATACGTTCCAGTAGCCTGGTGTTTCTTTTCGGTCCACTCAGTTACTGCATCACGTATCGCAGTATTGGTTATCTGAGAGCTGGGTCAGATCCAATGAATTTTATGGAAGAGTCCTTGTTAGCATTCGCTAGTTCGTTGCATGCTATGTCCTTATGCCCTGGTATTCACACCAAAGTAACTTTTTGTGTTTAGTCAGTAGTTCAAGATTTACCAAGCAGTTCCAAGTTAGTTTTGAGGTTACTTAATAGAATACTGCTTTAGAGCGTTCGATTGTCGGATAGGATACTGATAGCTTTGCATACCAATTTTGGTTTTGCTGTCCAACCATCCCGTTCACGATAATCTTGAAGGGTTTGTCGAGGAGATTTTGAGAGTAATTGTATCACGCCCATTTAAAAAATACGGTTGTGTTATGTATTCTGACATTCCTAGGAGTTTCCATTCTTGCCACCCCATTAATAAATAAAGAGAGTAGATTTGACATGGTTTCCATAGTAGATTTATGCAGCTGCAGTGATGCACAACAAGCTAATCTTCGTCTCTTTGCGAGTTAATAATCGTCTCCTCTGCTGGTCTTTGTCCACCAAATCAGGATCCATAGGTAACAAAAGGCTTACAAGATGTCAATCTCGATGTTTTCCGAATTGTTCTAAGTTTTCATTCATTCATTAAAGTTAGGGTGGGCACTTACTGTCCGGGCACTTGAGCGAGGTGCTCATTGTACCATCCCTATTAATTCTCTTATTTCTACTCGAGCAGCTTTGTGTTCTCTATAAAGCCCAGTATCTTGCCCACTGGAAACTTGAGAACCTTCGAGGGCTCCAGTAGATCTCTCCCGAAATATTTCTGCCTGAGTACCTTCAGTTCCTCACATGTGCAGATTACATGTAAACTCGTTTCCTCCTGTAGTTCGCATCTTCTACACCACGGTTCGCTTACCCGCCTGTGTTGTATAGATGTTTTTTGCAGGAGACAGTGTCCAGCTACCCGCCCAGTAATGGTTTTAACTTCTTTCTTACTGCACCTGAGTAGGTTATCAGAGAAACTAACATCCCCATTCCCTATCAGGGCTTTGGTATATAGTTGACCTTCAGTCGACCTCCATTTCTTTGTACTTTCTTTATCTAACCAGGTCCAGATCTCCCTTTTTGCGGAATTCTTAGTAATTCCACATACGGGCTCTGACCCCATGAAGTGTCTCTTAGAGCCTCAATCGGCTAGTTCGTCGGCTATTACATTGCCATTTACATCCTCATGTTCCGACACCCAAATCAGAGACACCGTGTAGTCTCGTGCCAGTGCATTGAGAGATTGCAGTCCCGAACTAGTTTTGACCTAGTTATGTGGTTCGAGAATGCCTTAATGACAGCCTGGCTGTCAGTCATTATATTAATTTTCCTCCTCATGTAGCCCCCTTTGCAATCATTTCTGCACAGGTGCAAGGGAATACCTCTGCCTGAAGACTGTTGTATGTTTCCTCAGGCTTATGGATATCCTTTGATTAGGACTGGGCCACAAAAATACCGGCTCCTGTGCCCTGGCTGGATTTGGATCCGTCCGTGAACCAATTATCATTAGCAGTGCTCTCACTACGTGCCTGGTCTCTGTTCGTATGGAGATTTTCACTTTTTCAGTGAAGATAATTTCAGGTGCCATGCTATCCGTGGGCATTTGCAGCAAGGCCCGTCGAGCATCGTGCCCGTAGTATAAATGTGCCCTCCCACCCTGAAGTTGGGATGTCACAGGTTGTTGGCTTTCAGTCTAGGGATCGCATTCATTGCCTCCGCTCTCACATAAAGCTCCAACGGGGAGGCCCACAATGGTCTCCAAAGAGGCGGTCCCTCTGCTTAATTACACCAGTGATACCTAGCAAGGTTATCATTAATGCCATTAGCTATTACATTTATTTGTCATGTGGTCAAGTGTTGATTCCAAGTTAGTTTCGAGTCAAGAACCACTCCTAAGGATTTGGATTCTTGACTGAATTGCATCTTTTCATTATGAAGAGTTGGTGGCTTTAGGTCACCCAGCTTTCTTTTTTTCGTGAAGGAAACTAGTGTAATTTTCACAGGATCAACCTTTAGGTTTTTCTTTACACACTACCCCTTTGTGGTTTCAAAACCTCTGAGTACTGAAATGATGCTTGTAAGAAGTTTGTAATTGGTGATATTTCTTAGCAGTTCTTTCATTTACCAAATACTTCCAGGAAAGTAAGTATATTTTGTTTCAAAACTTTTGGTTCGCAGGAAAATCAGTTCCGAGTATTTATTCGTACCAATATATTTTATATTTTCCCAGATAAGCATAAAATGTGCTTTAAAACCATAATAATTAGTACTAAATAAGACTTTATTTTTTTAACACTCACATTATGTTTCTATCAGCTTTCACATACAAAATAATTCTCAAGCATTAAAAAACGGTGCTAACCTAATTTTCAATTCAATTAGTTATCAAATTCGACCAAACCTCATACAGTGTTCTCGACTGGCGATATACACTTTATTTCGACTAATTTGCGTCCACCACGAAAGAACACAAAAATACAGTTTTATATTGATCCTATATTAAATATGCTATATTGCTTCCTATATACGTTTATTTCGACCAACATGTGGCAACGTGGCGGACGCATTATACTTACAAGTTTATACAAAAAAATATACATCGGACGCAAAATAGTTAGCGATTTGTCTGAAAATATACGCAGTGGACGCAAAATAGATAGGCAAATGTAAGGAAGCAAAAAAGTGCGTAGAATGAAAAATCGTATAATTTCATTTTAAAGCTACAGCAATAAAAAAGTGATCGGCGTTATCCATTTTTTCCGGCGGTTCAATATACGTCACTAAAATGCTTCTAACTACACTCCTTCCTGGGGACGCACTACGACTGCGTTATGAAAGGAAGCAAAATAGTTAGCGGGATGTAAATATATATATATATATATATATATTTACATGTGTAATGGATGTAAATATATATATATATATATATATATATATATCTGGTTTTCTACTTTTGGAACACCTTGTATAGTCAAAAATATTTTTAGGTAATGCAGCATAGAATCTGTAAAACTTTTGTATTGTCTTTGATGGGACACGTTGTATTTTCTGTACTATTGATTATATTTTTTGCAAATTTAAATATTCTTAATGATATAAAAAGCTTTGGTTGTTTGCTTACTCTTTAATATTAGTTTTTATTACAAAAATACTCCGTTAAAGTAATAAAACCGATAAAATAAAATAAAAAAAAAATCACTTTTTATTCGCACACATATCATATAACTGCTTGTATGTCTTCAGATAATCTTCCAATCCCTTTATCGATTGCTTATTTCTTTCATTTCTATTTCGATTTGTTCGATACACTCTTTACTGTACGTGACAAAACAGCGTTGTTTTAACAAGTCGATCGCATCCTTGATTTCACATTGAATTAGGTCTTGCTCTCTATTAGCCTGGCGTATTTGTTCAAATACGTTACTTTTCTTGTGAATTTCGGCGGCAATCTTATCTCCTTCTCTCTCTAAAAGCGAAGCGATCTCTTCATTTTCAACTCTTTCCTTCTCTTCAAACACCTTCGTGAAAATATAGTCGTGGTCATCACTGGAGCACCCGCACAATTTGCACTTATTGGACGAGTCAAAAATGAAACACCACGTTTTTGCCCAAGCGATACAATGTAGGCAGCAAGCTTTACCGTCTTTGCCATAGACGCCCTTCTCTCTACAGTTCCCATTTTTACATATTAAATGATAATAAGGAGGTCCTTCGTGCAATGTAATGTTTACTTTATTGTACAAGGAAGGTGTTAATCTCTCAATGGATTTCTTACATTTTGCAATCGTTGCATCGATTTCTTTCAGTCGAATTCGATGTTGGTTAATGCTCGCCTTTATCTGCAATAGTTTTCGACAGCATAGTTCTTCTAACGTGGTCCTTAAATCATACACTTGCTTAATTTTAGCAACGGATTGCGATTCTAACGTCTGAATATGGCTAAATATTTGCAAATACGCCTCTCTGGTTTTGTTCCAACAGTCATCGTACACGTCTTCGTCATCCATTGAATCTATTTTAAGCTTAACAGCAAGCAGGTACATAAAACATTTATTATCAACGAGGAATCTCTTACTATCCCAACCGGTTGCAATCCCAATATCTTCCAACACCTTCACAAATACTCCGTGCACACTTCCCATTTTGAAATCATTCCCACTACTGCACGTAGAGACGACGAACACATTCCTAAGCAAATCCCTATGCAGCAGGCTCAACATCCGTTTGATATTATACCTAAAAGACAAGTGTCTTCTGTTCTCACCGTCCTTCAAGATGAAACACACGGCGTGCAGTTTTCTAAATCTACTTTCCAAAAATTCCACGATTTTCTTGGCGTTTTCAGAGTCGGCAACGCAACCGCTGGTATCTCCAAAGCCGGGAGTATCGATAAGACGGAAAATCTTCTCTTGGTATCCGAAGGTGTGCACCTTTAAACCTCGAGTTACCGATTTCCCTTCCACGTTTGGATTTTCGTTTACGTCAAAACCGAATTCGGTTAAACGATCTGTGTACTCTTCGTCTTGCCACGTGAATTTAAATGGAAGACGAATACAGATCTGCTTCGAGTTCAACGCTTCGGATAACGTGGCATATTTAAGATAAATATCGCATGCGTTGATGAAAGTGGTTTTACCGGTTCCTGTTTCGCCAAACAAAAGCACGTTGTACTCGTCCATTCTGAAAAAAAGGATGGTTTAAAATCAGTTTTTAGGGAAATGAATCAACAATAAGATATATTTACGAAAATAATAAATATCTTCGATATTTATTGTAACTTCAATAAATTAAGAGAAAATAAATAGCAGTGATTGTACAAAATATAAAATTACACAAATAATGGAAATAAAGTTAGGCGTTCTTGAAGAGTCATCTAAAAACAATGCATTTTGGCAATTGTTGGTACAGCGAAAATAATCAACAGGTATGCAAACCTTATAGTATTGTTTAGATATTAAAATGATTAATTTCAAATTTATCATATTATACGCGAAGTATATACCTATTAATATTAAAATATGTAAAATTGTTTTTCTATACAAGTACAATTGAGTAAAAACTTGTGTGATTCTATAAGGCAAGTTAACTTTCCTTGAAATGTACTTTATCATAATGTTTTCTGTGATGTTAATAAAATTAAACAAACAAATTGCAATGTTACTACAAAAACTAACCTATTTAGCCTTTAAATCGTTAGTAAATAGAAGAAAGTGTCCAAGTCCAAAATTTAAAAGTGTCGATTCTTTAAGAAAAACAAATGAAAATACAACTAAGTATGCTAAAAAAACACTTTTTGAATCATAAGTGTATTTTCATTGGTTTTCCTAAAAAATTCGACATTTTTAAATTTTGAACTGGGACACTTTCTTCTAGATATAAAAATAAAATTCAAATAAACTGGAATAGTATGCAATTCGCCGTGCTAACTAGCCTAAAACTTAAAAATTTAGTTCATAGATGGTGCGTAAATACGAGTTTACCCTCACCCCGCGAGATATCATCCTTCTAAGATCAAAATCACGGTACAAATAATACGGTATGCTTACGCGCATATCGAAGTTACGTCACATAGGAGCATAAATAGCGCCACATATACAGTGTGTTAAAAAAAGGTTGTCGGATATTTTACCCAATTATAGTACTGGTGGAAATAAACAAAAAAGTCTTAGTCAACATGGGTCCGCAATTCAACTGTTTTTGACATATAGTCGATTGCATATTTTAAAATAAAAAAAAAACACATTTTTCGATTTTGAGAATAGTTTCCTTTGTCAAACAACTGATTGTGACTTAAAATTAGTTCTGTCAGACATCTGTCATCAGATTATTTATCATTTGCGTCAATTTTTTTTGTTCTCAAATTATGCATAATACACAAATGCAGAAATGACCGATATGCATTTTATGTACGGTCGTGCGAATGGTAATGCCACTGAAGCACGGCGTATGTATGCCGAAGAATTTCCAAATCGGTTGTTACCGAGTGATAAGATTTTCTCAAGACTTCATATCCGGCTGTCCGAAACTGGTTCATTTTAAATTAATGGTGGTTCTGGTAGACCTAGATCAGTTTCTTCTCCCGCAGTAGAATTAGATATTTTGAGACGGGTAGAAGACAACCCAAATATTAGCACCCGAAGACTTGCCGCAGAACTGAACGTCAGTCATCCTCTCATTTGGAGAATTCTGCGGGAACAGCAGCTCTATCCCTACCACTTCAACGCGTGCAAGTTCTTACTCTTCTCGATTATGATGCACGTAGGGTTTTTGTCATTGGGTTTACGAAAGCTGGCAGAAACTCCTAATTTTGCGACTCAGATTTTATTTAGTGACGGGGCTGGGTTTACAAGAGACGGAATATTCAATTTTCATAACAATCACGTCTGGGCAGATGAAAATCCCCATGCTATTGTTGAACTGCATCACTAAAACCGTTTTTCGCTAAATGTTTGGCTTGCTATTTTTGGAGACTGTTTAATTGGTCCCGTATTTCTCCCTAATCGTTTAACGGGACAAGTATACTTGGATTTTTTAAGAAATGAATTACCCGTTGTGTTGGAAGACGTGCCACTTTTTAACAGATTAAATATGTGGTTTATGCACGATGGAGCTCCTGCGCATTTTTCCATCGTAGTTAGAAATTTCTTAAATCAAGATTACAACGAGAGATGGATAGGACGGGGTGGATCAACTGCATGGCCTCCTAGGTCCCCTGACCTGACACCTCTAGACTTCTATGTTTGGGGGCATCTAAAACAATTAGTGTACGCACGATCTGTAAACAATTTGGAAGAACTCAGGCAACGAATCGCAAATTGTTGCGAGGAAATTCGGAGGACTCCAGGAATTTTCGATTGAGTCGAAGATTGCGTCAATTTTTCATAAGAAGGTGTGAAGCGTGCTTAGAAATGAACGGTGGACATGTAGAACAATTTCTTTAGTTTTACTTTAAATAAACATTTGTTTAATTTACATTGCGATCAGAATTTCTTTGAAAATTTTTATTCTACTAAAACAATATGCAATCGACTATATGTCAAAAACAGTTGAATTGCGGACCCATGTTGACTAAGACTTTTTTGTTTATTTCCACCAGTACTACAATTGGGTAAAATATCCGACAACCTTTTTTTTAACACACTGTATGTATAATTATTATTATATTAAAATCGATTTCGACCATGAGGGTTTGGTTAATGCGGAAGGTAAGTTTAGAAAATTCGGCCGGGGTTACCGAACATATTTTAAAAGCGTTAAGGTGTTTTCACGATTCAATTTTCTAGAAAAACCACGAAAACAATTTGTAAACACAAACGGAATTCGCTACAATTGTAGAAATAAACACGAGCGCTACTAGATGGCGACAAGATAGATAAAGTAAATTTCAACTTAAAACGGGCTTTTTTAGCTGCATTTCAATTACATTAATTGGTAGTTGCGAATAATTTGGATTTTACATTTTGCCATTTACCATAGATGTATTTTATTGTTTCCGATACGTTCCCTTAATGACGTCATCTGACCGGCCTTGACGAATTTGAGATTCAAAACGAACATACCGTATTATTTGTACCGTGATCAAAACCAGAAATATGTCAAATTAGAACATTTGAGGTTATATGTTATATTTAATGTTATGTCATTAAACTAGGTTTTCACCGAATTGCATTTGTGCTAGTGATGCTTGTTTCCGAAAATATTTCATAATATTCCTAAATGTTTCTGTTTGCTTGCGTGAAAAAATCTAACTGATTCTAGGTACATGTTCTAATAAATGTTTCAGAGAGTTTTATTGTAACAAAAGAGCTAAAATCATTCCGCGTAAATCTTTCTACCATGAATCATGTGGGAGCAAAATGAGTACGATTCTACTAGATTATATAAATTTCAATTTGATTGTAGTGTCAGATGTAGCACAAGTTAATATAAGACTGCGTTATATAAGTCTCAAACTTATAATTCTGACACCTATGTATGCAAAACAGAAAGAAAAACAGTTAAAAATAGCAATCAATAAAACCAAGTATATAGATATGATAATATATAAAATGAGATGAACATTCCCCTACTTTTATGCCATATCTGGGATAGATATGCATTTCATGTCACAGAAATCAATTCCAGGTAAGTACAGATATAATATATAGATAAGATAATAACTATTCCTTACTAACCTTATTTAACTTGTGTGAATGTATCCTTATGATGTCGTAGATAGATACGAAGATACGTAATCACCAAGATTTGTTTATCTGTAACTACCTGTTGAAACATATCCACTGAGTTAGGTACTTTACTGTTTTCACTACATGTGTTTAGTGTTTACATGTTAAATTGAGAACTTTGGTTCAGATATAATCGACACCCACTTGTGGATCGCAGCAAAACTGCACATTGTTTAGAAAGAAATAAGAAATGAAACGTTTTTGTTTGATAAGTTCAATGGTTGCAAGGTATTTAGCAAAGTTCAATACCTAATCTGTCTAATAGCATAGTTGCAAACCGGTGAGGCAGTAGAGAGTAGTGGCATTTTATGTATATTATTGCATTCGTTTAGTAGTAACGGGTTTTTACTATAAGATGGCGCTCGGCTGATAAAAGTGTGAGATAAATGTTATTTGTACATTGTATTTGCTATTTTATACATATAAAATTCTTAAATCACCTTACAATACGGATTTAAATTAGAAGACATTCATATTATCTCATCTGTAAATATAAAATAAACACATGCTAATAAATTGCATGTATCGCATTAAACAATTTAATAATCGACGAAATTGTTATATTGTTAATTGAATGTTATTGGGAAAACTCACCCAAGCCGATTGATTAAAAAAAAAAAATAGTAATTTACGCGATTCGGAACCAGAAAACCACTTCTTCGATTTGTGTACCTACATTTTCTCACGTTGCACATTTTCGATAAGTAAATAAACTTGGTCATCATAAGTAGCTATATAGTTAATTGGACATTTATCCATATTTTTTTCCTCCTATGCGCGTGTGTTCAAATGTGTGTTGATTATAAAAAGTGTTGATATAAAAAGAACAACAGTTACGTTTGGCAAAGGTGAGTTTAAAATTTAATTGTTATCTTAAGTAAAACTTGATCAGTAAAATTTCTAATATTTGAAAGTTTAAGGTTAGGTGCAACGGTTTTGTAAAACGTGTTATCATAAGTAAATATACTGGCATTATATAGGTACAAATGAAAACAATATCTTTTTAAATGTATTGGACTATATTGTGTAAATATTAATCTAAAATTTCTAAATTTACGTTTAAGGACGTCGTAAAAACTATGTTAGAATACTAATGTATTTGTACAGTGGGACGCAAAAGTAATCAAAGTGACTAGTAACAAGGACAACATATTTGAATATTACCTATAACAGTAATTGTTTATGAATTGCAAACTGATGCCTCAAAATTACTTTATAAGCATGTAAATATTAAAATATAGAAAATTCACGACATATGCACCTACTACACTACAGGTCAGGTATGTTAATATCTGTATCTTCCTTGTTAATATTTGCATATCCATTTTTTGCGGTGTTATCATTTAAATTATGGATTTAACTATAGAAGTTTATTAACATTACATGATCATCTAGGGGTTTAATTCCTAGGTATTAGCATTAGCATTGTCTTGGTGTATTCTTTTATATAATTAGTATTTTAAATATATTTACTTACAAGAATGGGATAACGTTTATACGGTCACGATTGGATCCTACCTAAAATATGACAAGCGGGATTTTGTAACTCTGTGCTGCGATATAGACGCATTGAAGCGGTTAGCTTACGAATACCGGTATGTTAAAATGTAAATAATTGTAAGTAATTTGAAGGAATATCATTCCTCTGGATTGTAACCAAGAGAGTCTATTATCTTCTGATGCATACAAATTTATATAACGAATAAATATATTCATCTCTCCACTGAAAATTATTACGAGACAAATTATAAAACTTTACTAAAGCATATCGCTGAGAGGGCAAAGAAACACGAAAATTCCGTTTCTCACACGAATGCATGCGTGGATTTTAATGTTCTAGGCAAAGTGGACATACGTGAATAGTTAGACAGTGCTTATTTGCGACATAAAATTAAGTAATACAACGAAGATGTGGAAAAAATCGTCATATTTTGCGTCGATTAATTATGTGTATAAAAAAAATGGTGAAATCTTATCCTATGTTGGTCAGCGTAAAATTGAAAAGTGAACTTTCAGTAATTTATAAGCGTGAGACCATGTGTGACGTAAATGTAGGTGGTGTTTTGCCGCTTTTAGTGTTTATAACACACAACAACTTAAAAAAAAGTTTTGACGGAAATAATTGTAATTTACCAAGTTGCAAGAATGATTTGTAAATTGCATAATTTGTATACTATATATGTTGAAGTATAACTATTAACTCAGAAATTTTGGGAATATCAAGCCTCTGTGGCTTATTTGCTAGCATAAGTCAATTTACTTGAATTAGGCGTTTGAGTTGTGTACTAAAATACAGGCTAATAATTGCAGATATTTGTATTTTACCGAATTTATTAAATATGGTAGATTTTTTCGAAAGTAAACACGTAATTTTATTCGTCGTGTATTGAAATACTTCGACGTTGTACTACACCTCAGAAACTGTTTGTTCGAGGCGGTTTATAAAAAATTGCAGACGTTTGCAGGTGTTGATATTTTATTTTAAAATTATTCATAGTTCAGTTATGGTGTGTACCTAAAATAAAGTGCGTCCGTAAGCGTATAATTTTTTTTTAGATGAAATGTCCATTGCAGTTAAACATAGCGTTTTGTTTTCGGAGTAGCACGAACACAAAAATTTAAAAAGATCTACGCTAGTCCATAAGTTTAAATAGTGTATGTATTTACGAAGGAAACTAGAAATGAATAAGAAGCTGATAAATTATTAACTAATGTTATAAAAAAAATAGAATTTCGTTAGAAACCAAGTTTCTCGTAATGTAAAAGGATTTATAGCAAGAAATAAAGAGGTGGTTATATCAGAAAGTAGACCTTGCTGGTGCTACTGTTGGTAGTACAGTCCAAAAAAAGTCCATTTACTAAAAAAATAGTTTGATTATTTGGCATGCCACAAAAAGCATTTGATGAATGCTGTTTACCCCAAAAAAAAATGTGATGCGATATCAACGTCAGAATTAAGTTTTTGCAACTGAATCTCATTTGGGAAATAGTAATCGTTCGGCTGCATAAGTATTGAATGATGTTACCTCCACCACGAAGTACACCGAAGGAAAAGCATTATCGTTAATTATTAACGCTAAACTAACCCGACATCAATACCAATTAATACAAAAGTAGTGCAAAAGTATTTATTTCAAATCTCTTGATCTTTATAAATATCTTTCTATTTTCAGTGTTGTCTTACATATTTAATATGAATAAAAATCAAAGGTTATACTATGAGATTCAAAAAGATTGTCAATTCCGCTCCTATAGATAGTAACAGGGTGTAGGTATATGCCACGTGTTTGTAATGAAGGTTTGAACTAAGTCAGTGTTGGAACATAAGAAAGTAAACGGATCTGTCACAAATAAGGAAAACGTAACCTATATTTGAATTCGCATTATATAAACGACTATGGATTGGTTGTTTCTGCTTGTAAAAATGAAATGTAATTAATTTAACTTTACTAAATTATGATTTTAAATTCAGTACTAATGTGTTTAATTAAATTTATTTATTACTTTAAATTATAACACAATTAGTATAATTATTAGTGACAAAACTGCATCTCTCAGTTCTTCTATGTTATGCATGCGGTTTCTATAGATCGTATTTTTAGATAGCCAACATGAAGTAATCTAATGGGTTAGATCAGGCGATCTTGGTGGCCATCTTTGTGCTCTAACGACTCTGTCAGAAAAAACTGTTTGAAGATATTGCAGGTTTGTCGAGCAGCATGTGCTGGAGCATATTGTTGCTGAAATAACCTGCTTCAAGCTCATTTTCTGTAACTCTGCAACAAACAATTCCACATCTGTTGGTAACATTGGGCTGTTACAGTTTCCTCGAAGAAATTGCTCTATTATTCGTTGCCTGGACATAGCTAACCAAACTCCAACTTTTACGGGATGCAATTGCGTTTCTCGAAATTTGTGTAGATTTTCTGCAAACCAGATGCGATAATTTTGTGAATTGTTAGACGAAACCAGGTTTCATCCGAGAAAAATGATTTATTTAGCAAGTCATCGTCCCTTAAATTGTTATTAAACCAATGACAATATTCCAATCGCCTATCGTGATCTAATGGTAATAATTCCTGTACCGTAGAAACTTTATAGGGATGAAAATGTAACTTTCTTTGACAGCTCGTTGCGCTGAAGTGTATGATAAGCCTATAAAATTATAAAATGTAATAAACTATTTCAGTTAATGTTAATATTAGTTTTTTACCTGTTTGTTGAGCTGATTACCACAGATAAATTCCCTTATTTTCTTACAATATTCAGAAATACTATTGTTGGTGATATTAGATGTAAATATAAACGATTTGAAAAAAAATTATAAGATAAATAATCGAAAGATACTACAACACGCACGCCAATGTCGCTAAATGTCAAGAAAATTGATTTAATGTATGAAATTTGTATGTAGCTAACTTCGCTCATTAAATTGGTAATAAGTATAGATACATTTTTCCGGAAACCAGTTTTTTTCTTACGAAACTCATTATTGAATCTTCATAGTACTATAACATACTGCGAAAATATAAATATGTAAATGTGGACTGGATGTAGACATAAACGGCAATTATTTCGCGCTAAGAACGCAATCGGGACCACTGTGCGCTGTAAACGGTGACATCTGTTGGGCAATGGACGTCTTACAGGGTTAACAGGATCTATTGCAAATACAATTAAAAAAAAAAAAAAAGATCTTGGAGTATTTCTCTTTATTTTCTAGTTAATATTGTTACATTTTATTAATTATTTATATTTATTTATATCTCAACTATAAGCTAAGAAACGAGCTAAAATTCATTATTAAATTTATCAATTGAAAAAAAAAAGAAGGAATGTGAAAAAACTTTCTTTGGAACAGTCTCATTCACAACGTAAAACTTTAACCAATAAATAAACTTCGATATAGTATGTATATATATTATATATATATTTTTATGTACACGAAATTTATTATTCAAACGATTCGTTCGTGTTTTCCTGATTATTCGACAGCAACGCGTAACAAGGTCTGCATACTGGAACCGGTTTATGAGCGTAATACCCAGGAAGGACTATCTCCTTATCGTTGCATCTCGTACAGAAGACATCGCCACACTTTCTGCAGTGATACTAAAGGAAATACAAAAATTCGTAAAAAAAAAAAAACAAGACATTGTATTTTCACCTTCCCCCCACCCTCCCACCATTCATACCTTCCTCCAAAAATGGTCGAATTGCGTGGAACACCGACACTCGCTTATATTCCTTATCGTCTTCCAATCTAGAGCCACCGAATCGAAGTCTTTCGTTATGGCTTCGATACCGATCGAGATGTCATCGTCCACCACTCGTGCGGTAGTGATTTTCTCGGTGTCCGTGTCCGCCTTCAAGGGATGATTGTCGTCGGCAGATTGGAGTTCACGGATGCTGGTCTCGTATAGGTATTTGTTGTCGACCAAGTTGCGATTGTCTAATTTAACGGTTTGTTTCTTGTTCTTCTCCTTCTCGAATGGTTTCGATAGGACGTTCTTCAGCGTGGTGATCTTCTGTAATTAAAACAGAGCGGTGTGGCTTCAGAAGAAATGGGAACTGATTTGGAATCAGTTAATAGTGATGGGTTGCTACGAAGTAAACTGCTATTTTGTAGCAGCTAACGACGTCAAAAGAAGCTGCTACTTTTTGTAGCAGTTTCTTGGTAGGGTAGACAAGTGCGAATCTTTTGAAACATACGTGTATATTCGTAGCAGTGTATAAAATGTAGTGATGTATAAAATTGCTTCTTTACGTTAGCAGCTACAATCTGCTTCTGCAAATGTTTCTAAATATGTTGTGTAAAGCAATTATCGTACGCCGGTTTGGATCGGATTTGTCGTATAGGGGTATTTAGATCGTCTTGATGATTTTGGGAGGCGCGTGGCGCAGAAGGGATTAATGTTTTTTTTTTTTAATGATTAAATTAATTACTTTCTTACAACACCGGTGATGAATGGAGGTAATAATTATTTTTAATTTTTTGATAATTTATTAATTCGTTGCATTCTGTAGTTATAACTTCAATACTTATGTAATAAAGAAAAAAAACAAAACATTATTTTCATGTAATTATCAAATTGAAGAATTTAGTAAGTTTTTGTCAAATAGATTTGAATAGCTTCTCTTATTACACTATGTAACAATTTCTATTAATTTTTTTGTCTTTGGGTTGTAACTGTCATTTCCAAATTTCTTATGTCAAGAAAGTATAAAAACAGTCGATTATTTCCCACAAACTTTGCTTTTGTGACCAAGGCAATGATATTTTAAAATTTACAAGCAAACACAAAATGAGAAGTACATATTATATCGTTCGTCGTAGAATACGGGAACTAAAGGCAACAGTAACGGGAGTAAATTCATTTACGATAGGAATGACAATAAATATCTGTCTGTCAAAGTGACAAGTATCTGCATTTTCAGTTTTAGATTTGTTTTTTTTTTTTTTTTTGAAAACAAAACGAAAATATCACAAGGAAGATATGTGTATATGTACTTCTTATTTCACTATACCTATTTTCTAATTAGATGATGGCTTCAAGAGGTTGCAAACATTAAGCAGACGCGTTTTGCTATGTTTGTGGTCAGTTTATTAAGACAAGAGGATGGTATAGGGGAGAAAAGAGATCCATGAGATTTGCAATTCCAAGCATTTGGCGGGAACCCACTGACCAGTCAAGCAGAAAAACAATATCAAATGAGAGCCACTGGTAGACCCTCTAAAGGTGCTGATGCCACCACTGCACATAAAGTTGGGGCTTATAAAACAATTTGCGAAAGCTCTAGGTACAGAGTCAGCAGCCATGAAACACGTTGAAAAATTATTTCCTAAGCTATCTGAGGCGAAGGTCAAAGCCGGTGTCTTCGTAGGACCTAAAATTAAGAAGATTCTTGACTGCGATGACTTTCCTAAAAAGCTTACCCATAAGAAGAAAATATTGGAGATATACACGGTGTCCACTTAAATATGAGACTAACTGGGGCAAAAAAAATATTATTGCATCTATAAAAAAAAATTATATAAAATAAAAGGCAGTGCTTCTTTAGAAATATATTTGGGGTTTAAAATTAACATTCGTAATTTTGCTATAATTAAGAAAAAAAAGAAATTGTCTTGAGAATAAATCACCCTTATTTTTTTAAAGATATGAAGAAATTCCATTAGAAAAAAAGTACCTCAAATTCCCAAATATGCCAAAATACCAACTTTCAAGTAAAAATCGAAAAAGCACATTTTTACAAAAAAAAAAAGTATTTTTTCCAATGTTTGGCTCATATTGTGTAATTTTGTAGAATTCCATTTCTTTGATTTCTACTTTGAAAATTTGTATTTTGGCACATTTAGGGAGTTGAAGTACTTTTTGCTAAAGAGCTTTTTGGTATTTTTAAAAATAAGCGTGTTTTATTCTCAAGACAATTAATTTTTTTCTTAATTTATAGCAAAATCACGCAGTTTAACTAAGTTTGAATATAAAATATATTTTTAAAGAAGCACCAACTTTTATTTTACATAATTTTTTTTATATAAATTCAACAATAAAATTTTTTCCCATTTGTCTCATACTTAAGTGGACATACGATATACATATGTGAGTATATTTCAAATTTTCGTTGTCCTAGTCACAAAAGCAAAATTAGAGGGGAATAAAAGTATTTTTCTATTGTTTTGAAGCATAAATAAGTTGGAAATAACGCTTACTACTCAAGGACAAAAAACGTGTTATATAGTGTTATTAAAATCACATTTATATTATTATAATTGGTACTAAACGATTGCAATATATGTTGGTTGCATTTTATTCTTGTAGTAAACTTTGGTGGTAACTTGTAACTGAAAACAAAAATACTCCAAACTGTGGTACTGGTAATGCTGCAAACTTCTCTCAGACCCCTCACCACAAACTGCACTAAACTGGACGTACGTTACGATAGCAAAGCTATCATCATCAGCAGATACACTGAACTGAATAATTACACTAAAACTACCCTAATTTATACCTAAAATCATTGTACCATACCTTTTTTAAGTATAAATTAAGGTAGTTTTAGTGTAGTTATTCAGTTCAGTGTAAGTGCTGATGATGATAGCTTTGCTATCGAAACGTACGTCCACTGTAGTGCAGTTTGTGGCTGTGAGGGATCTAGGAGAAGCTTACAGTTGTAACTGAAAGACTAACAATAATTTGTGCATGGTGTTGCTATTTATATGAATTTAGGTGATGATAATAATACAAGGAACCAAGATAAATACATAAAGGCTATATTTATTTGATGATTATTATAAATTCAGGAAACATTTTATTGTAAGAAACAGTTCATGTTCATTTTGTGGCATTATCTATGCATCATAGAAGTTTTTTACCGTAAAAAAAAAAAAATGTACAAATGAACTAACAAACATAATAAAGAGGTATTTCTAAAAATAGTTATATTTTAGTAGTGTGTTAAATAAATGAAAAGCGTACGCGGTAAAAAAAAAAAACCCTAGAAATAACGAATATACGAACATCGCATCCGCTTAAGTATATAAGAGAATAAAAAGTAAATAGAATTCTCTAACAACTACATAGAAATATTGTTTTCGACAAGTCCAGGTGGACACAATTTTATTTCAAGTAATAATAGTTATTTTGTGTAACAATCCCACACACTGTAAGTTTCGCTGATTAGTTTTCCTAGTTTTTATATCGATTTTGGTTAAGAAATACCTACGTAAAAACACATATAACATGAATGTCAATAAATTCAAGTTGTATACGATAAAGCGGTGGAAATGTACTATTTATTAAATAAATCACGATGTATTGGAGTGATAATCTGCTTTAACAAAATAAACGGAGAGAAAAAATTAATTAGGTGTTTTTGCTGCAGGGGGTTGGATTCTATCTAGTAGATTATTGCATTTTAAACCAAAGAACGGCTTGGTAAATAACAACCGTTCGGAATTATTGTATTTCATTTCAATTACATGTTTCGACCCGGGAGGGTCATCTTCAGATCTACATCAGTTTTGAGTGTATTTGTAAAGCATTAGTAAACCCAGATAAGATTTAAAGCTTTCAACATATAACTGAAAAATTCCTTAAGCTGATGTAGATCTCAAGATGACTCCCACGGGTCGAAACCTAATCTAAAGGGCAAATGAACTTATGTAATTTACCGACTATACTTACCTTCTTTAAATACTGTATGTGATCCTCCAAAGCATGACTATGGTTACAAGTTGCTAACAATAACTCGCCTAACGGTTCTCTGGGATGGACGCCATTTTCGCATCTGCAATACATACCTCTCCAGAACCTACAGGAAGCAAAATCATCGATAGATAGTCGCACATTGAGCGCTTGCAAATAGAAGAATCTTAAAAGACTTACTTGATATTTTGCGGATATAATATCGGTCTAAGAATACCGGGTGTCTCATCTGCCACATACAACGGATTAATATACTCATTCATATGACTAGCCATGAATCCCCATAAAGAATAAGTCCTATCTGATAATCTGGAATTTAAAAAAAAAAGCATACGAATAACTATTGATTAAGAAACCGTGTGCTTTACTGACAGATAATTGCTCTATATCTTATAAACAGTGACAGATGGAGTATATAAGTATCTACAAACTGTAAAAGCAAAAAAAAAGCTGTAAGATTCTGCCACAATTTGTACAATTATGTAATATTTACTCTATGACGTCAATTTGACGTTAAAGTGACTAGACAACTTACGATTGGTCAGGCACTATCTACTACCGTGAAATTTGACATCATAGAGTATTCTCCAGATATTAACCAGATAGTATATCTTATCATACCTTAAATCTAACCTATCTTTTTCGCAATTCCCCACAAAAGTACCGTATTGAGAGGAATGCACGTGATCGTGCAACGTGAACAGGAAAGTTTCGTTAAACTGGAACGACAGAGGAAACTGTTGCATCAACTGCCACGTGGCGTCCAACAGTTGAGTGAAAATCGGCGAAATCTCTTTGCTGTCGCTCTGTATGTGGCCGCAACGTTCCGTGAACTTGTGCCCGAATGCCAACCAGTCCTTCTCGATCAGTGCCTAGATTGAAACGATTAAAAAAGGAGTAAGAGAAGTAAGTTATGATCAAATACAATATGATCGATTAAGTTTACCCTTTAGAAGGTTATGGAATTTATCTTCCTTAAACTTATACATACTACAACGAAAGACCATCCACGAATCACTGGAACATAACCTATTTTGGCCGATCCCGGCTTTTCAATGTTATAAATATACCTTCAGAGAAAAGTTAAAAGCAGAATATATATCTAATAATATCTACTTTATCATTTGAAAACCTTTATATTCATTTTAGAAACGTGTTACATCAAATATACCGACGCCCTGGACCCCCAGAAATGTAATGCTTATACAACGTGTGTATAAATTGTCGCAAAAGCTACACGTAGCGACATACTTCGTTCGTTTCTGAATCGAAAATCTAAATGGTAAAATATTGTACTATACTTCATAAGTCTTCACGAGGTTCTTGAAGTTCGGTTTTTTAGTTCCTTAATAAGCGTTTGTGTTTGTTATTTGTCCGGTATAGATAGCTGCAATTTTGAATTTAGACGATTTCTTATTCCTGTTTTTTCGTAAACAGTTTCTTTTTGATTTTAGAGCCTGGTTTCAACATTTCCTCATAAGCATCCTCTCATGAAAAACACATTTGGCAACATTGTAGGACAATGACTTTATATTCTAATTTGATTTCAATCAAAACCATTACTGTCAAATTTGACATTAATCTGAAGTGTTCAATTTTTATGCAAGCTCTGCTCTTTTTTCGTGATTACTCGTACTCTCTTGATTGGTTTTTCTGTTTCAGTGTTTTTATCGTTCTCGTATTATTGTTTTGTTTATTTACAATGGTTTTTACATTCAATGGATATGCCGATATGTATATGGTATACGGTTTTTGTAATGGAAATGCTAACATGGCAGAACAGGAATATCGCGTACGTTTTCCAAACCGGAGACATCCTACTGGAAACGTATTTCGACGGCTGGACCAACGTCTACGTGAAACTGATTCGTTTAAGAAAAGAAATGCCAACGCTAGTCGACCTAGACAACGGCGTACATTACAACTGGAAGAGGAAATTCTAGACTCAGTACATGAAGATCTCTCCGTCAGTACTCGACAGTTGGCGTCCACATTCAATATCCGCAGTAATAAGACCGTTCATTTGGTTCTACGTGAAAACCTTTCTTTATCCATACCATATAACTAAAGTGCAGCCGTTCTATGAAAACGATAACATACACCGTTTAAACTTTTGTCATAGTATCTTAAATAGGATTCAAGAGATGGCGACTTTTAAGAGGTGTTCTTTGGACCGACGAGTCTATGTTTACCAGAGATGGTGTACTCAATACCCATAATTTTCACCATTGGGCAGATGAAAATCCCCATGCGTTTCGGGAATACGGTCACCAAAGAAAATTTTCAGTTAATGTTTGGCTGGGTATAATAAATCACCGTGTCGTTGGGCCAATCTAGCTGCCAAATCGACTTGATGCCAACGGGTATTTAAATGTATTAGAACAAGTTATTGACGAGATGCCATTGAATATACGCCGTAACACGTTTTACATGCATAATGTAGCTCCGGCACATTTTTCTCGTAAAGTGAGAGAGTGGTTGTATGAACACTTCCCTAACATGTGGATTGGTCACGGTGGTCCTATCTTATGGCCTGCAAGGTCTCCCGACCTAAATCCTTTAGACTTTTTTGTTTGGGGTTTCATAAAGGTGAAAATTCACGCAACACCTCCACAAGACGCTGAGGAAGTTATAGGACGAATTAACGCGGCAGTATTAGAAATTACATCGGAAAGGCTTGAACAAGTAATACAGACAATATCTTGTAGATTGCAAATGTGTTTACAAACAGACGGATATCAATTTGAACATATGCGTAGGTAATAGTGTCGCTAATTTATTACAAGAGATGCGTTCGAAAAATCAAAACTACTAATTCTGTTTTAATAAAGCTTTCTTATTGCTTTTCCCTATGTACCATTTGTGTTATCCAATTTGGTCTGTCAATTTCGACAAGTATTGTAACTACCATTACGGTAGTATGCGACTACAGTGTTGCCAAATGTATGTTACTTTCAAGTGGCTCCTGAAGACGCATGAAGCATAGTACCATATTTTACCATTTAGATTTTCGATTCAGAAACGAAGGAAGTATGTCGCTACGTGTAGCTTTTGCGATAATTTATACACACGTTGTATTACTGTTATACTGCCTAAATCGTGTCAGTTATGCTATTTCCCAAATCGACACGTATATTTCGTGCTGTCTTGCGGCTGTATCTAATTATACCATACCGACTTGTTTTTCTGTTTGTTTATAATAATAGCCATATTACCACGAAAAACCACCCACGACTCAATCGAACAGAGCCTATTATTACCGATCCCGGCTTTTCAATGTTATAAATATACCTTCCGAGAGAAGTTAATTTTAAACCATTTCTAATTCTAATTTTATAATTTATTGTAAACGGTTTTGAGTGTCAACACAGCATAAGCAGTAAATAAAATCATGGCTAGCTAAAGGGGAAATTTAATTGATCATATCGCATTTGGTTATAACGAACCTGAAAGCCAGCTATCGTCCTGTAGTAAGGATCCAATAGAATCGAAGCCAAGGAACAGACTTGCGCCGTCCTATCCCAACCGTCGGAGCAATGGACAACCACGCTGATACCCTCTTCGATAGCTTGCGCTATGAACCAGGACGTGTCCAAGATGGATTTGATGTGTCGTAACCAGCCGCTGGATTCCAGACCGCTCAAGAAACTGTTCATGGTGGGATTCTTCAATTCGCAAGCTTAAATTTCGATATCGGTGTGATAAGTCCGGTTGCGCAGTGAGAGTATACTTACTTTCCATGACTTTCGCTATGCTGTTTCGCATGACGTGTATATTTTCGACGCCTAGGAAGTGGAATTTGATGTTTTCGTAATTGGCCTCGTTTTCGTAACCTTTTCCCGTGGCGCGATTCGCCATTGCGTTAATCTAGAGATGAAACAATGATATGCTATTGCGAAAAGATGATATATGTTCAGTTAACAGTTAATTACGAAAATAAAATGCCAACCTGTATTCTTGTAATAAATGTGTACGGTTTGGTAAATCGACTATTATGAAAGGTAAACAATTTTCAGCTTAATTTATAATTTATTTTAAGTTTGTATTCCTAATTGGATAAAGATTAATTTCATCAACATACCTCCATTGTTTTGAGAAGCAGAGGCAAGAGGCTGTAAACCGGACAGTTTTTGTTATGTTTGGGGATTGTATGTTACAAAATCGCAAAAGAAGCCTTTAAGTGAATTAATTCAAAAATGTTATCAACACTATTTAAGCTTCAAAATTAGAAATTAACAGAAAACATGGGTATTTCACGTTATGTCAAATTAACTGACAAGAGAACTGTATATCGCAGATTTTAATAAAACTTCGCTAGTTTGTAGACATTCCAAAATAACTTTTAAACGGTGAGAGATAAAAAAAAAAGTGTTGATATAACTATTTATACAGGGTGATTCTCAATATATGCGAAAATCTTTAAGAGCTGATTCCTGAGGTTGTTTTGATCATAAAAGTTCATATAAGTATATGTCCAAAACGGTTTGGTTTTAAAGTTATCGAATGTTTAATAATAAATTATGAACTATATGACTAACACGATATAATATCACAGTTGGTTCTTCAAAAACTATTGTGTTGAGAGGGAATTGTTTATTTGTCATTTCAATAGTTGTCAGAGTATTCATTCAGTTTATTGCCAGTTTCTGTTTTCTAAAATGAATTACACGAATGCTGAGATGTGTGATATGCATTTCGTTTACGGTCTTGCCAATGGAAATTCGCGTGCTGATAGACGTCTTTATGAAGAACGATACCCGAACCGTATCATCCCGCATCATTCAATATTTGTCCGTCTTCACCAACGTCTTAGTGAAACGGGAAATTTAAAAAAAAACGGACGACTGATAACGGGCACCCATCTACAGTAAGAACTCCACAAGTTGAAGAAATGGTACTAAATGAAATTGAGGAACATCCAACTACAAGCACCAGAAAAATTGCGTTTGCTTTAAACATTAATCAGGCCACAGTTTGGAGAATATTGAAAGATCAACTGTTTTGTATCCATATCACATTCAACGGGTGCAGGCACTTTTGCCGGCAGATTTTCCGAAAAGAGTGGCTTTTTGTCAATGGATGCAACACAAAATCGCATAAAATCCTGACTATTTGGTTCAAATATTCTTCACCGACGAGGCTACTTTCTCTAGAAACGCGATTATTAATTTTCATAATAATCACATATGGGTCGAAGAAAATCCGCACGAACTAGTGAATGCCCGTCATCAACATCAATTCTCTGTCAATGTGTGGGCCGGAATTGTTGGAGATCACTTGATAGGTCCACATTTTTTACCGATACGGTTAAATGGCGAGGTATACCGCAATTTTCTTGAAGAGGAGCTGCCCCTACTGCTGGAAGAAGTTCCGTTGCAATTAAGATTACAAATGTATTTTATGCATGACGATGCTCCAGCGCATTTTAGTTTAGTTGCTCACGAGTTTTTGGACAATACGTATCCAGATCGGTGGATAGGACGGGGAGGTCCACAACCGTGGCCTCCTCGATCTGCAGACTTAAATCCTTTGGACTTTTTTCTCTGGGGTCACCTTAAATCATTAGTTTATACGACTCCCATTGAAAATGTCGATGAACTGAAAAATCGTATTATCGCAGCTTTTCAAACAATTCGAAATACCCCTGGTATTTTAGAACGGACTCGCCAGTCAATACGACGGAGGATAGAAGCTTGTATTGCAGTTGGGGGCGGTCATTTCCAACAATTAGTATAAGTTAATTTTGTTTTACTAATTATTTTGTTAATTTATAATAAAAACATTAATTATGTTAACTTACTATTAAACATTGTACAACTTTAGAACTAAGGGATTTTGGACATATGTTCTTGATACAAAATATTGATACAAAAACTCGAGTGTTACGGAATTAGAGGAACTGCCCTGTCATGGATACAGGTCATATCTATCATGTAGGAAACAAACGGTCTCTATCTCAAGTGATGGCAAAACCATCTATTCTAATGATATAAAGTAAATAGGGCGTTCCACAGGGTAGTATCTGGGACCCTGCTTTTCCTGTTGTATTTTAACGACATCCATGCTGTTGAATGCCCAACGATCGATTGTAATTTTATAGCTATTAATTACGCAGATGATACTTCCTTCCTTGTAATGGGGGACAACCTGGACACCGTAACTAGAGCTGTTTCAGACTCTCTAGAATGCATTGAAAAATGGTTACAGGATAACAAATTGCAAATTAATCGTGCAAAATCAGAATTAATATTGTTTAAAACAAAAAATCATAATTATCCCACTCAGCTAATATTAAACAATAACTCCTACCCTGTTACGGATGCTGTGCGTATATTGGGAGTGGATGATCATTTAAAATGGAAAAAACATATCGATGTATTAGCTAAAAAAATTAGTAGTGTCTGTTTTGGCATACGACAATTGCGAGATCTTGTGGACGCACACACCCTTAGGGCAATATATTATGGTTGCTGTTATCCTCATTTAAAATACGGAATTATCTTGTGGGGGGGTAGCAGTGATACTTCTCGAATATTTGTAATTCAAAAAAAAAAATATTACGTACTTTATATAAACTCAATTTTAACCAGTCGTGTAGAGACCTTTTTAAAAAAACTAAAATCCTGACTTTATATGGAATCTATATTTTTGAGTCATTATTATTTCTCTTTAAAAATAAACATCTGTTCGATCAAAATCAATTATTTCATGATTATCACACTAGAAACAAAAACGATTACTGCTAGCCTAAAACTAGACTAACTTTAACCCAAAATAGTCTAAATTATATGTGTTTAAAATTTTTCAATGTTCTACCAAATGAGCTCAAAATTATCAATTCTTTGGCAATTTTTTCGTAAGAAATTATTTAATTTTCTATGTAGTCTGGAACCCTATAACATCCAAGACTTTCTTAATTGGCAAGTAAATTGTATATGATAATTGATTATGATGTATTGTATTGTTTTTCCAACCAAGCTACAATAAAATATATTATTATTATTATGAAGTTTTATGATCAAAATAACCCCAGGAATCAGCGCTTAAAGTTTGTCATTAAGCACGACACGACATATATTGTGCTTATTTGACTTACGACTTACTTTCGGTCTAGTGTCTACGACGTACATATAATTAGCATTGGGATTTGTCTTCAAAATATTATTTAGCAGTTTCTCATCCTCCACACACCTAGCACTGAATCCAGACAAAGGCTGACTACATCTACATATACTAGCTTTATTGTGGTGCAGATACGATAAGACTGGCAACCTCCCTTTCGATCTAAACCTCGAACTACCGACCAGAACCATCGTGTTCGCAGTAACGGGTACGTACAGATGTTTCGGATACGTATCGCACAGCTAAAAGAGAGTCAATTTTGGCAAATTTACGCCCCATTTTACCGACGCCCAAAAACCCCACCTCGTAATCCTTATTGCACGTGGTCAAGCACCACTGGTCGTTGGGCAAACCCATCCTCTGATACTCGGATTGGATGTTGAAGTAATCCCAGCCTTCCGATTTGGGTATGTCGCCATTCTTAACGTTGTACTCGAAGCAATACAAACCGTCGATGTTGTTCGGCTGCGAGAGCAATTGGAGCGAGGTGTATATGTCGTGACAATCCCTCTCCCTGGGTATGATGAAGGTCACCGACAGGAAGGTCTTGCATCTTATGAGAAGCGGAGACCCGGTCGTGGTTAAGGGTAACTTTTCCACGTTCGCCATGTGCATATAGAGTATCTAGATTTTGTTGTTTTTGTTTTGGGAATTCCAAAGATCATTACCTAAAATGTGCTGAACTTACCCATGTTTCTTTCTTGCCTTCGTGGTCGACGAAGATCAGATTTGTGGGTGTCAAATATAGTGTTCCTTGAGAAGGCGTTTTCGAATATCTGTCGAGCATCTGCACATTCTCAACCTGTTTTGACAGAAGAGGAAAGGCGTTGAATGATTGAAACATACTGTTTTCATAGCATAAGAGCATTCATATCAGTAATGAATCCAAACAATGTTTACCCTAAAATACGATTCCTTTAGAGTTTGCAGAAATACTCGACACTAAAGAATATTCTATACAGGATGATTCACTGTATTAAACTCGTAAACGTTAACAGATACGAACAATAGTTTTTATGAATTGTTGTAAAATTATGATTTTTCTATAATTTCGTACAGGGTGTTTCATAACCTTAGTACAGTTTTCAATTTTGGTTTCTTAAATACAATACCCTAATTACTATCAGTCCTTTCTAGGTAAATATTAATTTTATATCATAGGTACACTGGCCGACTTATTTAATGTCGTCGTCTACAGCGTAGTGATTATCAAAACTACTTACCATTTGCACAGGTGCGCTGGCTGTTTCAGGTAAATGATTTATTGGGGTATACAGTTATAAAACGCTTCGCAATTATGCAAATTAGGTAGATCTAAGATTATTTAATATCGAAAGGAAACCTTTAATATTGTGGTTTGAACCTAGTTTGAATTGAAATATCTGTTTTAGAGCTTGAGATCAAGTGACTTTTAAAACTAAAGCTCTTATTTTATGTTTAAAAATAATCAAGTGAATGTATAAATAATAAATCAAGTTATATTAATTAGTGGGTTATTTCTATCAAATTTTATTTACTTTATTTGTATATAATTTATTTTTAAAATAGGAGATGTATTAGAAAACAAAAGAGTAATACTGCATAAGTTCATTACCTTTAGTTTCAATAAATATTATTATTATAATTACACACAGGTAAGAAACATCGTAAAATTCGTGTTCCTAAGAAAATCTTTGTTAGACTTTTTGTTAAATGATGCTATTTATAGAGCAATTATATTAAACAGAAATTTTAATATACTACATAAACTATTATCACATTACTAAGAATAAAGCTTTTCTTTGAAATTTCAATAGCCAAATTATAAACTCATTAATTATATGCATTTCAATCTGGGGCAATTATAAAACTCAGCCGCTTACCATAATTAGAATAAATCCTCATTGTAATCCAACGAGTAAAATTTTACTGAAGAATGAGCTGATATACTTATGTGGCAGAGCAACAATTCTCTAAAAACTTTTTTTAATATTTACGTGAGGAATGAATTTAAATGATTAACAAAACTACATACTTCCAATGTTCCTAATTTCAGAATTAGAGGGAAATAGTTGCAACACTAAGTTATTAATAAAATTGAGAATGGATTCATTCAAATATTCTTATTTTCGTAAAGACAACAACATGAGTCTATATGATTTTTTTTTTGCAGATTTATGTATTTTTATATATATTTATATGCATTTTAAAACGTAAATATGAAAAAAAATGTTTTTAAAAATTTATTGCTCAACTAAACACTATCATGTATGAGCTATTGATTCAAAAACACTAGACGTCGTTGGATTACATAAAGGACTAGTGGTAATTACACATTGTAAACGGCCGAGTTTTGTAATTGTAGGTAAATGGCAAATGCAAATTTAGGCAATTCTCCTAAAAGTAATGAATTGATAATTTCTGTATTAAAATTTCAAAGAAAAGCTTGATTTTCAGTGATGTGATAATTAATATACTTTAGTAAAATTGTTGTTTATTACAATTAGAGTTAAATCCTTTCATTTAGAATTGTTCTTTTATTAATTTATGGATATATTGTTTTGTTTATATAAATTTTCAAAATTTGTTTTTTTTTTTTTAGAGTGTATATTCATTTTTGCAGAATGCGTTTCTTTTTTGGTTACGTTTTACATTACCATTTTTGCTTGTATATGTTTATATATTTAATGACAGTTACGTAATTAGATTTTATATTGTTTATATTTGGAATTAGCATGTTTACTTAAATAAATAATATAACCAGACTAAACATAGTTTTAATTTTGTTAGGAATAGCGTTAGTTACACGTAGGTGGATCCTGCAATAGTAAATGCTAATAATTAAATATTATTGAAATCTCCATTTAAGAAAATAGTAATTAATAAATGCTTACAATAGCTAATATTTGTTGAAGCTATAGTTTTATAAAGTCTTCCTCTGATGTTTCCTATATCCCACGTTTTTAAAACAATTAATACACAAGATTTACCATGAATACCACATTTTATTTATTTCTATATGAGTTTTAAGAGTCAATTGCTTCCAAGTTATGAAAGAGATATTTCAATTCAAAACACGTTCAAACTGCTGTATACAACGTTTACTTGTAATATTGAATAATCCATTTTTTCTACCTGATATGCATAATTGCGAAGCGTTTTACAACTGTATACTCCAATAAATCATTTACCTGGAACAACCGACGCCAGCCGAACGCGCACCTGTGCAAATGGTGAGTAGTTGATAGTCACTGGGCTGTAGACGACACATGAATAAGTCCGGCCATCGACAGTCAATCTCACTTAATATATGTGCTTATTACTTAATTATTATAAAACTGGCACTACCGAATTAATTTAGAAAGTATTAAAATAGAATAATAATTAAAAATATCAATAAAATTTTAAATTTGTTAATTTTCAAGATATTTTTGATTTTCTAATAATTATGTGACTTACACTATTTTCATGTAATTTAATTACCACTTACACTACCAGCCATTGAAGTTAGGAAAACTAGTATAATTTAAAAAAAAATCAATTTTCTTCAATATTTAATACTTTTAACATTATTTTAAAAAATTCTAAAATAAAGTAAAAAGCATAACAACAAAGTATTCAAGACGAAAATCACCATTAGAATAAACCTATTAAAGAGAAAATTTAATTCAACCTAATAGCCAGTAATAAATCTATAGTCCATTACACTATTCGTCGCTACCGAGACACTTGAACATTCGAAGACCGGAATGGCTCAGGTCCGTCAGGGATAACAGCCCTCGTGAGTGTTCGACGCCTTAAAGTATTGAGTAAGAGAAAGCGGCGATTGACGGCGCCCGAAATCGAATACGTAGTAAAGTAGTGTGTGAGCAGATATTTGCGGGCATAAATATAAATTAAAAAAGTTTTTCTGAACGAACATACGCATAAATTGTTTGCGCGCAAAATTGCTCAAATGAATACGCACCTTTAGAGGCAGACGAAATATGAAATGGTCAAGAAATTTTAAAATTAAATTGTAACGGATGCAAAAACTGTATAATTTACTGCCATAAATTTGTTTTACTAAATTTTAACTGCATAAATTGTCTTAGAAACATCTATTTGGAGCATGTAAATTTATCATGCACACAGGTTTCTTGTGAACGTACTTTTTCAAAGTTTAAGTTACTTTTTAATAATATATAAATTATATACTACACAGACTAAGAAATTGCATGCCACAAGATAAATTAGAAGCTTTTTTTTTTATTAATGTCTGTAGAAAAAAGATATTTTTGAAAATATTAAAGAATTATATAGTTTTTATTGCCAACAAAAGTTCAAACATGAAAAAAATGCTGCAGTTATAATCAGTATGTTTGTAAAAATGGTCCTTTAACTCACTTATTATTGTATAATATGGTTGTAGCCTGCCATGTATAGCATAACTAAAATAAAATAAAAAAATCTATACCTGCAAATAAATTGTATTATACAACTCTAAAAAGTAATTTATTTTTTGTGGCGATATAATTGTAAATTAAGAAAATGCAAGACGAAGCCAATCGAGCTGAAATTTTCCCGAGCCGCTGAACCTTCCCAATCCGGCCCTGCAGCTGCGTTAAAAAGTTTCGAATTTGTGTGTCCAAGTGTGGCTTTTTATAAAATATATTTCGGCTCACTTTGGTATCATATTATAAATATACCCAAAACTATGGACAACAAATCTTATAACCATTTATACATAAATAAAGTATGATAAGACAAGTAAGAAAAAAAAAGTCCTAGATCATAACAACTAATAGGTATGGATTTATGTATGAATAACACAAAAAAAAAAAGATTCCATTTAACACATCGATTGTTGGTGAGCTTTGAATAGGTTAACGAACGAAACTCATAAATACAGTGAATTCTTTTGAACGTGAACAACGTACATAATGCGTATAAATAAGATTATTTTCTTTATAATTTACTATACATATTCTATTTAAAGCATTCTTGTTAATGTTAAGTCAAAACTAAAATAACACTAACGTCCGATACACAAAATTGTATTATCGATAAGATAAGAGGCTTTTGTTTATAAATAAATGAACGGTGTTAGAGTTCGAATAATTGCACACAATACAATACATAACACGAGATTTACTATATACATACGTGTACAATACAAAGTTGCCAATACTTCATCATCCAAAAACAACACATGTCAAGAAACAATTAAACATACTTACGAGCCAATATTGTTAATAATATATTTCCCTTATAGATAAGTATATTATTAATAATACCGATTGAAATACGTTATTGTGGTCATGCTATTTAGGTATTATGTAGGTGCACTGCCCGACACAATTAATGTTTCGCACTCAGCGAATTTTTATATTTTCCTGTCTGATTTTTATAATTGCCAAGTGCTTTACAAGTAGGTACCCCCATGAACCTCCCACCTGCATAAGCCGATGGCAGCCGAATGCGCTTGAACAGGTTCAAATGATGAGCAATTTTGATAGTCACTCACTACGTTATGAACCACGACATTAAGTTTGTAGGGCAGTGTACAGGATATCTCGCCGAAGGCTGGGTATTTGATTACAGCTCTATTTTTGATTTTAGGAAAAAATTTCTTATACAAAAGTTTTACAGAATTCAATGACGCATATTCTGAAAATATTTTTGACTATACAGGGTATTACAAAAGTAGGAAAACGCGGACTTCCTCCGTTATTTTAAATGGAACTCCATTATATAGTACTGCATTTTTAAATTCTAAGAAGAAAAATAACTTCACTTTATATAAGCTAACGGTGTTATTTAGGCTTTCATAAAAAAAAGTTCCTGCTGCAAAATGTCGGTTAAGGCGGCGTAGTTTGTATAGGCATTTGTTTTAAATATTCATATTTTAAATACCATACATGCATACTTAGCTTGATACAACAGTAAAACTAAAATCGATATACAAGTAGCCACTATAGTCCTGAACATTTGCTTAACGTTAGCCCAAGCTAACTTGATTTTTTTTTAAATAGCATTCTTGAAAATTAATGGAAAATTCATTGCATTTATTAAAAATATTATCTATAACATCCTGCATGAGTCGTCACAAATGTTTAGTATGAATTGAAAGGGCTTTACGTAAGGGCTAATTTAGAATAAACATCAAGTTACCTTGGACTAAAGTTAAGCAAATGTTCAAGACTATAGTGGACACCTGTATATAATTATATTGATTTTAGTTTCATTGTTGTATGAATCTAAGTATGTATGTATGGTATTTAAAATATGAATATCTAAAACGAATGTATATACAAACTACGCCGCCTCAACATTACGACCCCGGAAAAAACCGATTATCATTACAGATAGGCATATAATAGTTTATATAAAATGAGGTTATTTTTCTTCGTAGAATTTAAAAATGGAACAATATCTAGGAGGTTCCATTTAAATAACGAAGTATCAGTTCTCCTACTTTTGGAACACTCTGTATAGTCAAAAAAATATTTTTAAGTTATGCAGTATTGAATCCTGTAAAACTTTTGTATAAGGAACTTTTTTCTCTTAAAATCAAAAATAGAGTCACAATCAAAGACTCAATCTTCAATACGTCTGTATAGAAACGTTGCTTTCCATCTGCTGTTGTAATATGTAACGCAATGTAATTAACGCATGTGCTTTTATTTTTATTACTACTGGATAAATATCTATTACGATAGTAATTAAATAAACTAATCTCCTATTAAAATGATTTGAAAGACGAAATTTTACTACAGTAGAACACAGTCTATGTAAATACGAATACTCAGATAACACTTGCTTGTTTACTACACTCATGGAAAGTTTATTTTATTGAAAACAATATCCTTTGTATATCGAAGAAATACTATAAAACAACAAAAAATGACTTTTTTAATAAATTCTTTATATGAGTGTTATATTAAAAAAAAAACAGAATGCTTGGATTACATAAAGATTTCTGCAAATTCAATTTACAAATTGCTCCTACTTCAAGTTCATTGTATCGTTGATTGATATTTTGATTGGATAATTGAATAAAATCCCTAATCAGCTGTTCTAATATTTATTATGTGTACATGTTTTCGGCAGATCTGAATGAAACAAATTAAAATGGTATTGTAAATTAAAATTGGTATTTCTTTAAAGAATATTTTATTCACTTTGCTAGTTTTTTAGCAAACCATAAAAATTAAGCTTAGAAAAATAGGATATTTATAAAAGTTCGTGTAAAAATTGCAATCAAGTATACATATATTGGGCATACTAAAAGATTAGTGTGTTAGAGGAAGCTACCTCACCTTAAATTTAATTTAGATTCGATAATAGTGTAGTCTATATTATATTATGCTCGAAAAGAATCATATAAAGTAGAGATTTATAAAAACAAACACTTTTCAATGAATTCAGATTTGGCACCTTTAAATTCTAACCACAATTTATTAATTCAACAGAAAGGAAATACAAGATTAAACGGAAGTTTGGATTAGGGATTAGATAATTGCGACGACATAGTTAACAATGACACAGTCACAATTTTTTTTTTTTTTAAAGTAATTATAAAATGTTATATTATATTACTGATACAATTTGACCTCTCTCAGTACAGTACTATCTGTATAATAAACCAAATAAAACTAAAAATAATATTAGGTTTGTATATTATTATTATTTGTATGTATAAACATAAGAGCGACATATGAAAAATTAGAAAGAATATCTTGTACCGTATCAGTGAATAATCATATTTAATAAAATAAAAAATAAAGTACGTACGACTTTTTTACATTGTTTGTTTTATATTTGATATTGTATTTGGATGTTCTGATATAAAACAAATCCTGTCCTGTTTTATTGTAGATATGACAAAATTGTAATACAGTGATTGTGAGTGTGGTTTAGGGATTTAGATCTTTCCATATTTTTAATTCATTTTAGCTTTATCTTTTTTATTTTTATTTTATTTTTTCTGGTATGACCGTATCCTTTTTTTTTATATAAATAATATACGCTATTGTCTTACATTACATTTTATTTTGGTTTATGTTTCGATTCTTTTGGGAATCAGTTTCAAAACTTTACCCAGTGAACCAAATTCAAATTTCCCGCAATTATTTTTAATAACTTCAACATTAAAGCATGAAATTACCTACGATTTTGTATTAGATTAATTAAGTTATATGTACTATGAGATTCAAAATGATTGTCAATTCCGCTCCTATAGATAGTAACAGGGTGTAGGTATATACCGCGTGTTTGTAATGAAGGTTGAACTAAGTCAGTGTTGGAAAACAGAAAGTAACGAATCTGTCATAAATAAGAAAACGTAACCTATATTTGAACTCGCATTATATAAACGACTATGGATTGTGTTCTGCTGTAAAATGAAATTAATTAATTTAACTTTACTAATTATTGATTTACAATTCAGAACTAACTGGTGTAACTAAATTTATTTATTACTTTAAATATAACATACAATTAGTATAAATATTAAGTGACAAAACTGCATCTCTCAGTTCTTCTATGGTATGCATGCGTTTCTATAGATCATATTTTTTAGATAGTCAAACATGAAGTAATCTAATAGGGTTAGATCAGGCGATCTTGGGCCATCTTTGGCTTTAACGAACTGTCAGCAAAAAACTGTTGAAGATATTGGCAGGTTGTCGAGCAGTATGTGCTGGAGCATTATCGTGCTGACAAATAACCTGCTTCAAGCTTATTTCTTGTAACTTTGCTATAAACAATCCAACATCTGTTGTAACGTTAGGCTGTTACAGTTCCTCGAAGAAAATTAGTCCTATTATTCGTTGCCTGGACATAGCTAACCAATCCAACTTTACCGGATGCAATTGCGTTCTCGAAATTCGTGTGATTTCTGCAGATCAGATACAATATTTTGTAATTGATATAGTCTGTTAGATAAAACAGGCTTCATTCGAGAAAATGATTGTTTAGCAACTCATCGTCCTTAATTGTTATAAACAATGACAATATTCCAATCGCCTATCGTGATCAAATGTATAATTCCTGTACGTAAAACTTTATAGAATGAAAATTAACTTCTTTTGACACTCATTGCGCTGAAGTGTATGATAACTATAAAATTATAAATGTATAAACTATTTCACTAATGTAAATATTGATTTTTTACCTGTTGTTGAGCTGATTACCACAGATAAATTCCCTTATTTTCTTAAAGTATTCAGAAAATACTATTGTTGGTGATATTAGCGATAAGATATAACAACGATTTGAAAAAATTATAGATAAATAATCGAAAGATACTACAACACGCACCCAATGTGCTAAATGTCAAGAAAATTCATTTAATGTATGAAATTTGTATAGCTAACTTGCTCATTAAATTGTAATAATATAGATAAATTTTTCGGGAAAATAGATTTTTCTTAACAATCATTTTAAATCACATGGTAGTTATTTGAATACCTTAAGTTGAAGTTACTAAATATAATTACGGGAAATTTGAATTTGGTTTACTGGGTAGTTAACACATTTACATATTTTTTTAACACTGTTCATAAAGTTAACATCATTAACGATGTCTGTCAATAGTTGCGTATTAACGTTTCAAATGTATTGACGTGTATATAATGTTCCATATATGTTGAAATTGGAAAATAGATTCGAAAAAGGAATTATGTATAATAAACGCACAATCGTGAAATATAATTTTTCAAAAATATTTAAAATTTTTCTTTACTCGAATCGGTCAATATTCAAAGCTGAAAATTTGGCTGTAGGCCACTTTGCCAGGGAGTCAAATATATGCCCTAATTTCGGACGAAAAACCTCTTCCTGAGGCAACTATAAAAAGCTATAAATTCCCGAGTAAATATTCTTAACTGACATGATTAAACACTGCCTTATTTTTGCACTTTTTTATTGTTTTCAAGGTCAGTGTTGTTACATATATATTTTTTTTTAATTTAAAGCAAAATTTCATGCAAAAAAATACACAGCGCATAGAGCAATTAATATATAAAATATTATATATTAAGTTATATATTTTTTAACACCCATTTTGGTATGTGTTAAGATTTTCCATTCTATTGCAAAAAGTTAATTAGCGAATTTCAACACGCACCACAAAGAAATATCTTCTAGGACAATTATAGCGTAAATTAAATATATATACACTTTTCATAATCGTCACGGAACTACTCAACCCTCAACCCTTATTACATTAATACCACGACCTAGTTTATATCGATTGCACAAAAATTAGGGAACATCAACTTGACTTTGAACGCAGCTACACAATCCCATCGTCCGCATATAAATATAATTATATCGAAACTGCTTATAAAGAAAGCGGTCAATTGTTGATGTGGTCAATTCGCTTATATTAGGATAAAGAAATCAATAAAGTGACGCGCACGGAATTCCAAATTTTTCATTACCTTAAAATTCACCAAATTCCCTTGAAATTCCTCCGGTTCGCCAGCATCATTCTCGTGCAGTAACCAGGACCTTATGCGATCGTACATTGACGGGGAAGATTTGATTCCGAGATTTTCGAGGGTCGATTCATTATTTAACATAATTGCAGTTTCGATACGGTTAACGAACGACGAAATAAGTTGGCATATTCTATTTAGATAGCGCGCACCGAGATGTGGGATTTAAAACGGTTCAAATAAGAAAGGAATAGAACCACCGAAGGATACCCCTTTCGCGTTTAAGGACGAACACAGCTGATTTCCGAGTCTGCGTTTTGAAACGCCGTAATAAAATCAACACGATATTATTTTAGGGGATGGACAATTAAAGGTTTCAAGCAAGGATCGAAAGAATAACTTTATATGTGATTAGAAAGTTTTTTTTAAACTGTTTTAACTATGAAACTACACAAAAAAACCAAGAAAATATATAATTACGATTACAAAAATTCAATAAATTAATTTAATACAAAAAAACAATTAGATAAACACTCTTTTACCACACCAACAACAAAAAACAATTTATATACCGGAAATAAGGTATGTTTATTTACCTACTTCAACTACAAATTTACGATGCAGACATGACTAAATCACCTTACCTTAGGTATTTTGATTAATTCCATGAAACTTCACACGCCTTTATTGTGTATCTCTCGTAAAATTCGACTCACAATATTGATAAGCATTAACGCACTTAACTGTCAAAATGATAATTTTAACTCAGCTGGCGGACGCAGCGCTACCAATCGTTCAAAAGGGAAATTACTGTCGCAACATAAGTTGGCGCTACTGTTTTTAGCTGTCAAAAAAGCAGTGTCAAAATATGAATGTCATAGTAACTGCTTTATTTGTAATGATTCTCGGTATCACAAACGACTTTCTAGATTATTCGTGGATTTGATTTTTGTTTATTATATATATAAAGCGTAGCCACGAAGTGCGGATTTGGCATTCAGTGATATCACCATGGAGTTTCCACATTTAGGCAATCATTGTTCCAATCAAAATTGTAACAAGTTAGGTAAGTTTTTGTGCGATATTTTTATGTGTTTATTTTGGACGTGTCGATTGGAATTTAGATTTTCATCGTTCCAGATTTTTTACCGATAAAATGCGACGCTTGCGGAAAAGTGTTTTGGTAAGCTTTCTTTTTATGTAAAAGTAATTTGGTGACATTAACATGTTGGTGCTATAGAAAAAGTGTTCTTTTTACTGACAATTGAAAAATTTTTATAAATCCAGAGCATTTTTTTTAATGTTATAATCTTTGACTGAACATCTAAGATTTTAACAAATAAATGTAAAAGTTACGGTACATGCATCATTAATTAATCTAATTTATGCAACTCTCTCACTCGTTAGAAGTAATTACTATCGTCAAAAATACAACATATTGTGCATATATATAGAATGCAGATGTAACTAAAATTCAATTTTATTTCAGCAACGATCATACACACTATAACCACACACAAATTGCACCGATGCTTACAAAAAGAAACAATCAAGTACCGGTTTGTCCATTATGCAACATTCCTATCCTGTTCGAGGACAGCCCCGATTTAGCGGGGGGTTCTCACATGGACAATGACTGTCAATCAGATCCGGCCAAAAATCGTAGACAAATATTACAAACAGGTGCTGCAAAAAAGGGTGTAAGAAAAGGAGATAGTGAGGCATTTGTGTGGATAATTGCTCGTTGAATTTTTGTTTGAAAACACGCCATCCGATCGATCACAATTGTCAGAGACAGATGTAAGTTTCTAATGATATGTATTTTGATGTTTCTGACTTCAATTTCTTCATTCCTCATTTTTTTTAGTTTTTCCTTCTGCTTTCTGTCATTCCTATTTCATTCTGCATTTTCTTCTATAGATTTTTTGGTAAACTTGTCTCAGTCATTCTTTCGTGTGTCTGAAAAAATTATTTCTTTTTGCAATGTTATCTATAATATTTCTCTCAATGTTGATGTTCTATGATATCTTTATTTTTCCCTTTCTAGCTATGTGTGATTATTTGCAGTGTCCGCATTGCTTCATTACACCATCTTTTCGACTGTTTCTTGGTTTCTCATTTCATTTCATCCCTTTCCAGAACTTTTCTTCTAATGTCGTTATTACTCTCAATGTTTAATAATATTTTCATTGCTTTCTCATACCAACCTTGATTACTTACAGTTTCCACGTTGCTTTATTGAGGTAATATTTTTGACTTTTCGTGGTTTTTCTGTCTTTCTCATTTCATTTCATCCCTTTCCAGAACTTTTTTTCCAATATTGTTTTATAATATTTCTGTCAATGTTTTGTTCCCAATAATATATTTGCTTCTTTTCCTCTCTGGCTGTGATTATTTGCAGTTTTCATTTACGCCATCTTTTTAACAATTTTTTTGGCTTTTTTTTATTTCGTTTTTATCTCTTTCCAGTACCTTTTATAGGCCAACATGTCTCATTCATTCTTTCCATGCATCTGATCCATAATAGAATTATTTCTTATTGCAATTTTGTCTTATTTCTCTCAAAGTTCATGTTTTCAATAATATCTTAATTTCTTTCTCATTCCAACCTTGATTACTTACAGTTTCCACGTTGCTTTATTGAGGTAATATTTTTGACTTTTCTTGGTTTTTCTTGGTCTTCCTTATTTCATTTCACCGCTTTCCAAAACTTTTTTTCCAATGTTGTTTTATAATATTTATCTCAATATTTATGTTCCCAATAATATCTTTGCTTCTTTTCCTCTCTGGTTGTGATTAATTGCAATTTTCATGAACGCCATCTTTTTAACAATTTTTTGGCTTTTTTTATTTCGATTTTATCTCTTTCCAATACCTTTTATAGGCCAACATGTCTCATTCATTCTTTCTATGCATCTGATCCATAATACAATTATTTCTTATTGCAATTGTCTTATTTCTCTCAAAGTTCATGTTTCCAATAATATCTTCATTTCTTTCTCATTCCAATCTTGATTACTTACAGTTTCCACGTTGCTTTATTGAGGTAATATTTTTGACTTTTCTTAGTTTTTCTTGGTCTTCCTCATTTCATTTCACCCTTTCCAAAACTTTTTTTCCAACGTTGTTTTATAATATTTATCTCAATATTTATGTTCCCAATAATATCTTTGCTTCTTTTCCTCTCTGGCTGTGATTAATTGCAGTTTTCATTAACGCCATCTTTTTAACAATTTTTTGGCTTTTTTTTTATTTCGTTTTTATCTCTTTCCAATACCTTTTATAGGCCAACATGTCTCATTCATTCTTTCTATGCATCTGATCCATAATACAATTATTTCTTATTGCAATGTTGTCTTATTTCTCTTAAAGTTCATGTTTCCAATAATATCTTCATTTCTTTCTCATTCCAACCTTGATTACTTACAGTTTCCACGTTGCTTTATTGAGGTAATATTTTTGACTTTTCTTGGTTTTTCTTGGTCTTCCTTATTTCATTTCACCGCTTTCCAAAACTTTTTCCAATGTTGTTTTATAATATTTATCTCAATATTTATGTTCCCAATAATATCTTTGCTTCTTTTCCTCTCTGGCTGTGATTAATTGCAGTTTTCATTAACGCCATCTTTTTAACAATTTTTTGCTGTTTTTTTATTTCGTTTTTATCTCTTTCCAATACCTTTTATAGGCCAACATGTCGCATTCATTCTTTCTATGCATCTGATCCATAATACAATTATTTCTTATTGCAATGTTGTCTTATTTCTCTCAAAGTTCATGTTTCCAATAATATCTTCATTTCTTTCTCATTCCAACCTTGATTACTTACAGTTTCCACGTTGCTTTATTGAGGTAATATTTTTGACTTTTCTTGGTTTTTCTTGGTCTTCCTCATTTCATTTCACCTCTTTCCAAAACTTTTTTTCCAACGTTGTTTTATAATATTTATCTCAATATTTATGTTCCCAATAATATCTTTGCTTCTTTTCCTCTCTGGCTGTGATTAATTGCAGTTTTCATTAACGCCAACTTTTTAACAATTTTTTGGCTGTTTTTTTATTATCGTTTTTATCTCTTTTAATCCTTTTATAGGCCAACCTGTCCGATATCTTTCTTTATGCATCTGATCCATAATACAATTATTTCTTTATTGCAATGTTGTCCTATTCTCTCAAAGTTCATGTTCCAATAATATATTTCATTCTTCTCATTTCCAACCTTGATTACTCACAGTTTCCACGTTTGCTTTATTGAGGTAATATTTTGACTTTTCTGGTTTTTCTTGGTCTTCCTCATTCATTTCACCTCTTTCCAAAACTTTTTTCCAACGTTGTTTTATAATATTATTCAATATTTATGTTCCCAATAATATCTTGCTTCTTTCCTCTCTGGCTGTGATTAATTGCAGTTTTCATTAGCTCCAACTTTTTTACAATCTTTTTGGCTTTTATTTATTTCGTTTTTATCTCTTTCCAATATCTTTTATAGGCCAACATGTCTCATTCATCCTTTTTGAATATCTGATCCATACTAGAATCGTTTCTTATTGCAATGTTGTCTTATAATACTACCTCAAAATTCATGTTTCCAATAACTTCTTCATTTCTTTTTGATTGCTTACAGTTCATATTGCTCCATTGATTTTTCAGCTTTCTCTTGATTTATCTGTCTACATTTCATCTATTTCCAAAAGCTTCTTTTAGACTAACTTGTCCCATTAAATCTTTTGGGAAGGCCAGAACCATACCGATTTTTTCATTTTCCTCTTCCATGTTTATTTTCCTCCCAATATTTTAATTCCTTAGCCTTCTCAGTGTCAACTCCCTGCAGCATCTTCTAAAATAATCCATCTATGTGATAGGATCGATATTACAGATTCCAGCCTCTCTCGAATACTGATTTTCCTTCCACAGATCGAACGTTTTGGATAAACAAAGTTGTCGGAATCAAAGCATCAATGGAATCCAAGGAAACATGTCAGAAGACGAAGCTTTGGCTAGGGCCTTAGCACTTTCCATGCAGGACACGCTCCCAATAACAAATTAAGCAGAAAACTGGACCTAGCTTTAGCACGACAGTTGCAGGCCAACGAATCTCAAGCAAGTGTCGGGGCAACTCGAGCTAGTAGTAACAGAGATCGTTGTCATATATCATAGGCAAGATCCTATGAGAATTATGCCGATTCGAGCATTCCTGTAAATATTAGGATTACGATATAATTTTTACCATCATTATTTCTTCGCTATCGATACAAAATGTATACACACTAATTAAACGATGGAAGCCTTATTATGATAGCAGCATTTATTGCTTGTTAGAAAAAGGGACCATAGCATTTTATACCGTTCAATTAAATTGGAAACGAATATTGCTGTGCAATTTTTTAAAGCTAAGACCTATTAATGTTGACTATTATTTTATTCGATATTTTATGATATAACCAAAAAATTAATTACATGATAACATATGGAACAATAAAATTAATACAGTTTGACGTTCATTTGTTTTATTATGCGGTGGTGGTTCTAAGAAACTAAAACAATTATTTTATCTGGGATATGAGTGGATTTTTTTATCAAAATATGCATAATGTATAAAAATATTCGAGAGTAAAAGATTTTGTAGCCTTGTTTTTTATTATTTATTTTTTTCTACCATTTTTAGGGGTATTTTACGTTAGAAGTCTGCAAAATACCAACTCCCAAGAACTTACATAATCTCAGACAAAGAAAAAAATGAATGTTATTTTACAAAGCCTTCTTTAATAAAAAAAAATACTTTAGATAGTGTTTTAATTCTTTTTTTTTATAATATAAGTTAATATTTCAATTTTATGAAAATCAATAAACATTTTTTTTAAACTTCCTGAAGGGCTTATTCTGACCATATTCGTACTCACAGTTTCTTGCTAAAATGTCTTTCGTTTATTGCTTAATACGTATTTCAAAAATGTTGCAAATTATAAAACCAACCTATTTAGAATATGAAGACCAAAATAAAACACTTAAGTAAATTATTACAAAATTGCGCTATGGTTATGATATTTGATTCGTGCGATATTGCATCATGACGCAGATAGCTGTTTGCGTCATGACGCAAAATATCTTAACCTTGTTTCAAAAATAGAGAGACGGATTTCTGAACACACCACTTTGACAGTTAATTAATAATAATATTTCTTTATTCAGCACGTAACAGAAATAAGGAGAAACAAAAAAAAAACAAGAAAAAAAGAATAATAAACAAAAAAAATGAATGTGGTAAACCATAAGTAGCAGTTCAGACGGATAGCAAGTACCACCTCCTGTTTTCACACTGTATCCTTAAAGGCCGTTTTACGCCTAGCTATTTATCGACCAATTTAAAACTGTTAGTGTATAACACGTATTTAATCCGTGTTAGGGCCGTTTTACACCTAGCTATTTATTGGCCAATTTAAAATTTTACGTGTATAATACGGATTAAATACGTGTTATATACGTAAAATTTCAAATTGGCCAATAAATAGCTAGGTGTAAAACGGCCTTAATATGTATAAAAAGAATACCAATACAGTAGCAGTAACACTACTGCACATAGATAAATGCCAAAAACTACAAACTATGCTAAACATTCTGCGATGTAAATGTAAATTATCACTGTCTTTCATACACATATTAGGTTTGTTTGTTTGTCTGTTCTAAGCAGATCCAAGGAATTTTACGCGTTTGTTTGTATTTTAGAACATGATTTGTGCGTGTTTGTTTGTTTAGAGAAGCAAATCCAGATCACAAAGAGGCTTCCCTTCTGCTCGCGATCCGGCGTCCGAGCAATTAGCGAGAGCAATTTGTGCAACATAACCTAATCACACTAACACCGTGTTATAAACTGTCGTTTGTAAATGTAATCCCGATTTATAACTGCATCAAAATAGCACGAAATAGATTAATATGAAGAATACCAATGTGATTGATGTAAAGAACGATCATTATATTTTAAAAACTTCACTTGGTAGGTACAATAAATACTAGTATATGATGCATTTTTATTATAGTCTACATTCATTAGTTTGAAAATTACTTTTACTTTTCCTATTCATAATAGCTGTGACAATAAGTAAATAATAAAATTAAGGTTATATTGCAATCGAGCGCGGTTTGTTTGTATCATCTTTAAATCCAACTCTGAGACGCTCTCAAGTTACTCTGATGACGTCAGTAGATACTGCTCCAAGCACACAAACAAACCAAGCTAATTATACAATCGCGCGTTTGAATGGTCCCACACCCAATATTTTAAGACTGGCTGGCAATGAATTGTATCAAGGTCGTTTTACACCTACCTATTTATTGCGCAATTTATTGGCCAATTTAAAATTCTACGTGTATAACACGTATTTAATCCGTGTTATACACGTAGAATTTTAAATTGGCCAATAAATAGCTAGGTGTAAAACGGTCTTAAGGAGTAGATATTAAATGAAAAGGACCTTTCATAGAACGCAGTTCTGTTTGCGGCGGTTGAAAGAAACACCAAATTACACTGCACCAATCGTGTTATATAATCATTTTGTCGGTTTTGTGTATGTAATTCCTGTCAAATATATGAACATTTGTTTATTAGCGATTGTTATCGTTATGTTTACTATATTTTTAATTGTTTCATCACCTTTTTCGTAGTAAGTATACCTTAGTTCCTTTAGGTGACGATTTTTCTTATTAGATTATAACAAATTGTTACACGTAATTTTTTTGAGCAGTTTGTATATTTGTAAGAAATGTTTGTATTACATGTTACAATAAGTGATATGCCAATACTAACTTTCTTGTACTGTATATTGGGAGGTTATAATTATACTATTTTGTATGATTCACAGCAGTTATATAACAATAGCATTCTCAATTTATACAGTTGGATTATAAACTTATTGACAGATATTTAAAATTTCTAGTTAATTCTTTATTCTATACAGTTTACTGATATTAAAATCACTTAAATTTAATTTTACCGGATAAATCATATTAAAGATTTTCTGGTACGTAATTTTAGTTTGAGGTTTGTTCAAAAATTCGTGTTTCTATTTTCAAACAAGGAGTTAAGGATATGATGCGCCGTAATATGACATAACATACATTATTTATGTGGTTTTTTACCTCAAAATCTTTGTGTTACAACGCAAAGATTTGCTTCATGATAGATTGCATGCGTCATAAATGTTTGGGTTGTAACACAAAGGGTTAAAAAGAACAAGGTTGCTTTCTTATTCCTTTTTTTTTGTCATTTGAAAATGTGATATTAAGTTACAGCTTAATTATTCTGAAGTAAAGAAAAATGTGTTTAATTTACCTTCGCAAACATCCATAAAATAGCATCATTGTAATTGCTAAAATACTAGGGTGTTTACAGAATGTTTAAAAAAAAAAACGAAAAAATATTGGGATATTTTTGTATTTTCCCTAAAATTCTTAGATCATATTTTTCAAATCGGCATTAATTGCTCCGTAATATATTTTTTTACTGCCTTAATAAAAAGATTAAAAAAACGGGGAAAAAAACAAACTTTGACATCTTTTAACAATAGGAATAAAATAGCGCCATCTTACGGGCTCTTTCATATATCGAAACTGTAGCACGTAGTTAAAAATACATTTTTTGATGAAAAGTAATAGTTTTGAGGATATTTAGGTGTTTCACTATAAACAACCACCTGTATATAAAATTATATCCATGCAGTAGTTTTTTTTAAACTTCATAGAATTCAGTTAACACCTAAAACTGGTCTCCTGTAGATAATTGCCTAGCTAATAATTATTTGTTAAATGTTAACCTCTTCCAATGTTTTTCAAATTAATTTGAATTATAATACAAGTTATTAGAGGATAGATACTAGATACAAAACAAATATTTTACAAAGAATGGTGGATGTTGATCGGCTCTAGAGATATTATCTTTCCACTATATTACTTAAGGATGAGTTTCATAATATCACTTTAAAGCTTTGAAATTACTTTAAATTAAAGAGCTCGTAAGTAATACACAGATTTTATTTAAAGTGCTAAAATGGCATTTATTATGAAACCGGCCCTAAAAGAGCTATAGGAACTTTTATGTCAAACCACTGAATTTTTTTTTTTTTTCGTTTGATCGACTTAACAATAATTGCACTTGACAAATGACGTAACTATGATGAATTTCGTTTGTTTTAAAGCGAATAGATAAAGCCTAATCACGTAATTAATTAAATTAATGTTAATCATGTAAATATACAAGAAATTTAAGTTCAGATTAGCTTTTTACAATTTATTTTAACTGCTTAAATGAAAAAGGATTTATGATTTTTTATGAAATCTTTTCGATAGTCAGCACTGTACGATTTGCTTATTGATACTTGACTGAGCATAAATTTGTAGGTTGTAGACAATACAATCAAAAATGTACTGTTCTGTGTGCACTGATCGAATAGGTAATTTCCAATCTGTATATCGCATTTGTTGGATATTTCGATACAAATGTATATACACATTGTAAATTAGCTATTCGATCAGTGTATATAGAGAGTACAACATCCACTGTACGTAATTATTTTCTGTATAAAATATTATGTAAAAAAGAAATAACCAAAACTTAAAATGTACGCGTCGTTGATCAGTTTTGTATCCAATAAAGAATTTGTAAAAGAAAATATAACAGGAATAGGTAATTTCCAATCTGTATATCGCGTTGTTGGATATTTCCATACAAATATATATAAAGATTGGAAATTACCTATTCGAGCAGTGCAGCATCACAACTGTAGTATTATTTCTGTAAAATATTATGTAAAAACGTAAAACCAAACTTAAATATGTAGCGTCTTTGATCATTTTGTATAGAATTGTAATGGAAAAATTTACAAATAATCAAAGAAATTTATTTTATGGAAATTGTGTATTAATATTAACTATTTACAAAAAACTGATTATATAATAATCATTTCAAATAATAGTACTGAGTAAAATCAGGCGGATTTGGACTGGACACGATCTGCAGAAAAAATATTCACAGCCTTGATTCAAAATTTCGCGATTTACATTCGTGAATTGTTACAAATTCCTCAGTTATTTTACATATTAATTTAAACGTCACAATCTTGATTTGTTTCTTCGATTTTCGCCGCTGCGAACAAAATGAATTAAAGCAAAAAAATTAAACTTGCACATAAATACCATATGGGTTAACCATTGCCAAATTTGCGACTTGAAATCTCAGCCGTCGCTGAATCTTCACAGCGTTCTTTGTTGATGAAGTGCCCTTTGCCTATCAACCATTTGTAGACGAATAGAATTGAAACTTTCACATTGTGCACTAATCCATTAAAAGAAACCCGCAGAAGGCATTTTTAACAGATCTGATTCATATACAACCTGGTCGTTGCTGAATTCTAATTGGTTAACCCTGTTTGGGCATGTTTTCGTCCAAAGCTAAAAAATTAACGTTTATATTTAATCAAAATCTATGAGGAAACTATTTTCATGTTGTTCATACTTGATTCTGTATTAACCAATTCAAATCGTATACATGAGCCGTCACACCATTTTTCGATCTCAAACCTTTTTGCATTGACGACTTTATCGATAGTTTCTTCATCACTGACAAAAAAAAAAAAAGAATTGCCTTCAATATTCTTTTTTAAAAATTCAAATCTTACTCTTTTTTGTATAAAATTTGAGCGGCCATTCCACCTGTAGCGTGTGCTCCACGCTTATGACAAACTTGGACGACTAACTGCATATATTTCTTCAAGAAATGCCTCTGCATATTAACATATTTATTTCTGTCAGGGAGCATAAACTCCTTCCGATGACCTTGTATAGAAAATTCGTTATATTTTCAAAGATTACCTCATTTAAATCGATTCCTTACCAAATTTTCCAATAATAGACGCTGCGTAATCCCAAATTCCACAATTCAATCCTAGCGAGTGTTCTTTGAGCTCGTACAATATCTCTTCCATCTCAAAAGAAGCTAATATATTCTCGATAAGGACGCAAGCTTTAATAGTACCACGAGGAATGTCCAACCTATTTTGAGTCCATAGGAATATGTCGTTCCAAAGCTTAGCCTCTGTTGCTGACTCCAATTTTGATAGATAAAAGCACGGACCAGAATTTTCCTCGTATAAAATGCCAGCATTGTGGTACATTAGCATGGCAAAATCTACTAAAGCTACTGAAGGTTTTTTCCCATTTATCTAAAATATTTTTTTTTCGCCCACAATTCACAATGAGAAACAAAACCTATTCAAGCCTCACCATGATATTATGTTCCATCATATTCCAAGCCCTAGGCCTCAACATTAGAATTGGCAATTCTGATAATTTCTTCCCATGCACTACAGTATAAATATTATAATGACCCAAAACTTGGTTCTTCCATGCAGGACAATGCCCATCATCAAAATCAACTTGAATTCCTTGCACTTCCGCGTTGAGTGCTTCAAAGAAGTGTTGAGAATTAGCTGGCGATACATCTCCTAAGTCCAAACGTCTATCTTCTAATCTTTTCGGCACAGGTTTGATTCTCCAAGATCTATCCAATCTCTGTTTGGTGTTAAGGAATTTGGGTAACTCCTTAACTACTCTAAGATTTTCCTTTCGTTTCGAACGGTCATAATAAAGCTTAAAATTGATTTGGTTGTAATGAAAGACAATAATGATGATAACGAAAAAAATTACCTGGTCAATTCTAGCTTCGAATGTTAGAAATAATTCTGCTAGAAATTCCAAAGCTTCCGTTGTGAATATTACTTGATATTCTGAGTGTAATCCATGTGGGGGATCATTAACTTCTACTAAGTAGTCCGACATCTTGTTGTAGACGCTATTGAGTAAGGACAACTGATTAATGTTGATAAATAATTAAATAAGATGGATGGAGTATGTGCTAATTTTAAAACTAATTTGGTAATTTATATACATATACCAAGTGCACGCAAACGAGTTAGTAATGGGGAAAGATGAACATATAGATTTATTATATGAATTTTTCTATTATGCAGGCAATTCTTTTTTCATCTTTATTCATCGTCTATACTCTGTTTTTAATAACGCGGACCACCCTTTAAACTACGTGGTAAATTCTCCTCTGTTATTGTTTCCCATAAAGTATTCGTATTCTAATAACAGACGAAAATAAACTAGCGAATTCGCGTGTTTGTGCAATCGCATTGTACGTGATCTTAAATTCGCGAAATTTCAATTAAAAGCGAAACGCGTCTCTTGAACTTGTACATCGAGAAAAGAAATTACATGAAATCAGCCGTGGGCCGACACTTTAACGTAACAGATGGAAAACGAAAGTCAGGCGAGTTACAGCCATAGACCGACGCTCAAATGCCACGAACTAGAAACAGAAATTACGCGAGGTGCAGCCGTAGGTCGGTGCCTCAACAAAATAAACGGAAAAAACCGAAGTCACACGAGGTACAGACGCGAGCCGATGCTTTAGTGCAACGAAACGGGAAACAGAAATTACGCGAGATGCAGCCGTAGACCTACCATTTATTGATAAATTAATACAATAAACAACAAAAGAAACATCCTTACACCCCTTGCTCCACTCAAAGGTACTACATGAGGCTACCTACTCTAATTATCTCATTGTTCCTAACATGTCAGCCGTAGACCGACGCTCTAACGTAGCAGGCGAAAAAAACGGAAGTCACATGAGGTACAGCCGTGGGTCGACGCTTTAACGTAAATCACACAAGATATAGTCGTAGACAGACGATCAAATACAACGAACTAGAAACGACAATTACGTAAGGCGCCGCTGTAGGCCGACACTCCAACGTAATAAACGGATAACGGAGGTCACGCGAGGTACAGCCGTGGGCCGACGCTCTAGTGCAACGAAACGGGAATTACGCGAAGTGCAGCCGTAGGCCGACACTCCAACGTAACAAACGAAAAAAACGGAAGTCACACGAGGTACAGCCGTGGGCCGACGCTCTAACCTAAACAGGTGGAAGGCGGAAGTTACACGAGCTACAGCCGTAGGCCGACGCTCAAATGCAATGAACTGGAAGCGGAAATTACGTGCGCTGCAGCCGTAGGCCGACACTCCAATGTAACAAACGAAAAAATGGAAGGCACACGAGATAAAATCGTGGGCCGACGCTCTAGTGCAACGAAATGACATATATGAATTATTAATTGGAAATTCACAACATCCATATTCTCCAATGTACACAGAGATTCAAAATGATTGTCAATTCCGCTCCTATAGATAGTAGCAGGGTGTAGGTATATGCCGCGTGTTTGTAATGAAGGTTTGAACTAAGTCAGTGTTGGAACATAAGAAAGTAAACGGATCTGTCATAAATAAGGAAAACGTAACCTATATTTGAACTCGCATTATATAAACGACTATGGATTGGTGTTTCTGCTTGTAAAAATGAAATGTAATTAATTTAACTTTACTAAATTATGTTTTTACAATTCAGTACTAACTGGTGTTTAACTAAATTTATTTATTACTTAAATTATAACATACAATTAGTATAGTTTAAGTAACAAAACTGCATCTCTCAGTTCTTCTATGGTATGCATGCGGTTTCTATAGATCCTATTTTTTGATAGCCGAACATGAAGTAATCTAATGGGTTAGATCAGGCGATCTTGGTGGCCATCTTTTTGCTCTAACGAACTGTCAGCAAAAACTATTGAAAATATTGGCAGGTTTGTCGAGCAGTATGTCTGGAGCATTATCGTGCTGAAAATAACCTGCTTCAAGCTCATTTTCTTGTAACTCTGCAATAAACAATTCCAACATCTGTTGGTAACGTTGGGCTGTTACAGTTTCCTCGAAGAAAATTGACCCTATTATTCGTTGCCTGGACATAGCTAACCAAAACTCTAACTTTTACGGGATGCAATTGCATTTCTGGAAGTTCGCGTGGATTTTCTGCAGACCAGATACAATAGTTTTGTAAATTGATATAATCTGTTAGATAAAACCAGGCTTCATCCGAGAAAAATGATTTGTTTAGCAAGTCATCGTCCCTTAAATTGTGTTAAACCAATGATAATATTCCAATCGCCTATCGTGATCTAATGGTAATAATTCCTGTACCGTAGAAACTTTATAGAGATGAAAATGTAACTTTCTTTTGACAGCTCATTGCGCTGAAGTGTATGATAAGCCTATAACATTATAAAATGTAATAAACTATTTCACTTAATGTTAATATTGATTTTTTACCTGTTTGTTGAGCTAATTACCACAGATAAATTCCCTTATTTTCTTACAGTATTCAGAAATACTATTGTTGGTGATATTAGATGTAAATATAAACGATTTGAAAAAAATTATGACAAATAATCGAAAGATACTACAACACGCACGCCAATGTCGCTAAATGTCAAAAAAATTCATTTAATGTATGAAATTTGTATGCAGCTAACTTCGCTCATTAAATTGGTAATAAGTATAGATAAATTTTTCCGGAAAACAGTTTTTTTTCTTCTTTTCTTCTTTTCTTCTTCGACAATCATTTTGAATCACATGGTACATAGAAACAATTCTAAAAATATTTTTGGCAATACAGGCAATTACAGTGGGGGAAGTAAGTTGCTTTTCAGTTTTGAGAAGGGTTAAAATCCATTTGAAAGAAATTTGTTATCTCAAATTGATTTAAATCATTTATCTATGATGTTTATAGAAAATGATACAGTTAAATTACTAGATTATGAAATTCTAATCGACACATTTGCCAAAAGTAAAGCAAAAAAACTTCTAGTCTAGTTTGTTTTTTAAAATCTTTGTTGATATTATTATGTTGTAATATTTTTTTAATGCTTAGTAGACATAAATAACTGTGTACAGAAAGTTTTTGCAATACTTAAGGCCTGCTTGACTGCATGCACACTGTATATATAGATTTTGATAATTTTTATCAATTCGCCATGAGATTCTCGTTCGAATACAGTACATTATAATTCAATGAGTATTGCTTCTTTATCAAAAAAATTCAGCCCAACTTATCGGTTGTATGTATATGCCGTAAGCATCAATAAAACGGTTTGCACTAATGATACACCTTTCAGCAAATATTTGTATGTTATGTTGATTTCATTACATGAGTATGTTTCAGCAAATCATCATAAATTATACATAAGTAACTGTGTACAGAAAGTTTTTGCAATACTTAAAGCCTGCTTGACTGCATACACACTGTATATAGACTTTGATAATTTTTATCAATTTGCCATGAGATTCTCGTTCGAATACAGTACATTATAATTCAATGAGTATTGCTTCTTTATCAAAAACATTCAGCCCAACTTATCGGTTGTATATGTTGTAGGCATCAATAAAACGGTTTGCACTATGATACACATTTCAACAAATATTTCTATGTTGATTTCATTACATGAGTATGTTTCAGCAAATCATCATAAATTATACATAAGTAACTGTGTACAGAAAGTTTTTGCGATACTTAAAACCTGCTTGACTGCATACACACTGTATATAGACTTTGATAATCTTTATCAATTTGCCATGAGATTCTCGTTCGAATACAGTACATTATAATTCAATGAGTATTGCTTCTTTATCAAAAAAATTCAGCCCAACTTATCGGTTGTATGTATATGCCGTAAGCATCAATAAAACGGTTTGCACTATGATACACATTTCAGCAAATATTTGTATGTTGATTTCATTACATGAGTATGTTTCAGCAAATCATCATAAATTATACATAAATAACTGTGTACAGAAAGTTTTTGCAATACTTAAAGCCTGCTTGACTGCATACACACTGTATATAGACTTTGATAATTTTATCAATTCGCCATGAGATTCTCGTTCGAATACAGTACATTATAATTCAATGAGTATTGCTTCTTTATCAAAAAAATTCAGCCCAACTTATCGGTTGTATATGTCGTAGGCATCAATAAAACGGTTTGCACTATGATACACATTTCAACAAATATTTCTATGTTGATTTCATTACATGAGTATGTTTCAGCAAATCGTCACAAATTATATAATCAATTAGAGCAAAAATACATTTCAAAACGCAATTCTTAGATTCTTGTTATTTACCGTCGCACAGAAACCACCTCATATTTACAAATACTAGCTCCCAATAAACAGGATAAGTAATTAAGATAACCCCCAACTGACCTCATACACGCTTATGCGCGCCATTTATCAATACCAACAATTTCAATTGAACAATTGTCCGTCGTGCTGTGCTAGGAAATTATATAAACACTTTTTACGATTGCAGAGGTTATACCGACATGGGTACTTACGAGGATTCGAACATCCTACGCCTGTATCGTGCTCCAGGATTCACTTCAGCCAAAACCGACGAAATCTTAACCGGCTTGCGGAAAAAAACCGACAAAGTGAAAGATTTACAGACGGAAATCTGTTTTCACGTGGAATATACAGGACCTCGACTGACATCGCGACAATACGATGTCCTAAAATGGGTTTTGCGTTCTCCCTTCGAACCGGAAAAGATTAAAGAGCATCCACACTTGACTGGCGACTCCAATAAAGATGTCATCGTGATCGAAGTAGGACCCAGGTTCAACTTCTCGACCTCAAATTCGACCAACGCCGTTTCGATATGTAACTCTTTGGATCTGAAGAACGTGCAACGTCTCGAAGTTTCGCGCAGATATCAAATCACCTTATCCGGCCCAATCAGCAAACGAGAAGAAGATGAATTGGCTTCTGGTCTTTACGATCGTATGACGGAATGCCGTTACACGGAAGCCAACATTCCCAAAAAGAGTTTCAATGAAAAATTGAAGAAGAAAGATGATATTAAAGATGTTGATATCTTGGGGAAAGGTAGAGACGCCCTCAAAAGAATCAACGACGAATTAGGGCTGGCTTTCGACGAGAGCGACTTGGATTACTACACGAACTTGTTTAAGAATGTCTTGAAACGGAATCCTACTAGCGTCGAGTGCTTTGATCTCGCCCAATCCAATAGTGAGCACAGTAGGCATTGGTTTTTCAAAGGGAAAATAGTTATCGACGGGGTGGAACATGAAAAGTCGCTAATTGATTTGATAATTGATACGCAGAAGCATACCAATTCAAATAATGTCATCAAATTTAGTGATAACAGCAGGTAAGGTACTTTAATGACTTACATAATTAGCTTAGTTTTTTTTTTTTTTTGATTAAATACATCGAACTATATGATTTACAACGTTGCAATATGTTAGAACATTTGACAGCTGTCAATAACATCTGACTTATAACCATAAAAGGTTTTTTTTATTTTTACTGTTGGCATTAGTAAAACGTCCTCTTCGCTATTGTATAATAATTCAATAAAAGCGTTTTATAAAACAAGACGAAAAAACAGTTTTTATTATAAGAGATCTTATTTCTTACAATAACTCTTACAGTATTGCATTATCGTTGCTGATATTATTTCGTTCAAAATAATATTATTTTCGTATACATATTTCGTATATATTTCATAACTACAAGAAAAATAATACTTAAAAAACAATTTTTTGATAGGTAATGACGTCAAATGATAAGATTAAATTCTAATAAGAAAACTGTATTATTAGAAAATCACAACCCATTTTTACTGATATAAAGCTGGGACAGTTAGCAAGCAGATAATATTTGACGTTTGACAGGAAGCGCTTGACTTTTTACAATTGACATTAAAAAAATTGATACACAGGAAGGTAATGCCCCTAATAGCCAAATTTAAATTTCCCGCAATTGTTCTCAGTAATGTCAACGTTGAAACATAAAATTTCCACTATTTTGTAGTACATTAGTGGTTATTTTAGTGCCTTTACGTTGAATTCACTAAAAATTGTGGCGGGAAATTTAAATTCGGCTATTAGGGGCTTGTTGTTTTGATATAGATCATCTTTCATCGAGTTTAGAAGATTATATTTTATGTAATCTTTAATAGAAAATAAACGACGTTTTGACGTATAATATTTGTTATTTGACAAGCTACATCTTGATATACAGTGTGTTAAAAAAAGGTTGTCGGATATTTTACCCAATTATAGTACTGGTGGAAATAAACAAAAAAGTCTTAGTCAACATGGGTCCGCAATTCAACTGTTTTTGACATATAGTCGGTCGATTGCATATTTTAAAATAAAAAAAAAACATTTTTCGGTTTTGAGAATAGTTCCCTTTGTCAAAACAACTGATTGTGACTTAAAATTAGTTCTGTCAGACATCTGTCATCAGATTATTTATCATTTGCGTCAGTTTTTTTTGTTCTCAAATTATGCATAAGTACACAAATGCAGAAATGGCCGATATGCATTTTATGTATGGTCGTGCGAATGGTAATGCCATTGAAGCACGCCGTATGCATGCCGAAGAATTTCCAAATCGGTTGTTACCGAGTGATAAGATTTTCTCAAGACTTCATATCCGGCTGTCCGAAACTGGTTCATTTAAAATTAATGGTGGTTCTGGTAGACCTAGATCAGTTTCTTCTCCCGCAGTAGAATTAGATATTTTGAGACGGTAGAAGACAACCAAATTTAGCACCCGAAGACTTGCCGCAGAACTGAACGTCAGTCATCCTCTCATTTGGAGAATTCTGCGGGACAGCAGCTCTATCCCTATCACATTCACGCGTGCAAGTTCTTGCTCCTCACGATTATGATGCACGTAGGGTTTTTTGTCATTGGGTTTTACGAAAGCTGGCAGAAACTCCTAATTTTGCGACTCAGATTTTTATTAGTGAGCAGGCTGGTTTACAAGAGACGGAATATTCAATTTTCATAACAATCACGTCTGGGCAGATGAAAGTCCCCATGCTGTTGTTGAACTGCATCACCAAAACCGTTTTTCGCTAAATGTTTGGCTTGCTATTTTTGGAGACTGTTAATTGGTCCAGTTTTCTCCTAATCGTCTAACGGGACAAGTATACTTGGATTTTTTTAAGAAATGAATTACCCGTTTTGTTGGAAGACGTGCCACTTTTTAACAGATTAAATATGTGGTTTATGCACGATGGAGTACCTGCGCATTTTTCCATCGTAGTTAGAAATTTCTTAAATCAAGATTACAACGAGAGATGGATAGGACGGGGGTGGACCAACTGCATGGCCTCCTAGGTCCCCTGACCTGACACCTCTAGACTTCTATGTTTGGGAGCATCTAAAACAATTAGTGTACGCACGATCTGTAAACATTTTGGAAGAACTCAGGCAACGAATCGTAAATTGTTGCGAGGAAATTCGGAGGACTCCAGGAATTTTCGAAAGATTGCGTCGATCTTTCATAAGAAGGTGTGAAGCGTGCTTAGAAACGAACGGTGGACATGTAGAACAATTTCTTTAGTTTTACTTTAAATAAACATTTGTGTAATTTACATTGCGATCAGAATTTCTTTGAAAATTTTTATCCTACTAAAACAACTACTATATTGACTATATGTCAAAAACAGTTGAATTGCGGACCCATGTTGACTAAGACTTTTTTGTTTATTTCCACCAGTACTACAATTGGGTAAAATATCCGACAACCTTTTTTTAACACACTGTATATTGCATGTGAAATTGCGACGTTTGACAAATTTACGATTTGACAGTTATTTCGTGCGTTTTCCATTTTTTTTTGTCTGAATCTACATTTGGTCAATGATGTTTGGCATTGGCATATTATAGCTGCTTTCGTTCGTGTCAGTGGTCGCATTCAGGGAAAAAATACGTTTAAGCGCTGAGAAACAGCGCTTTATTGCAGCGCTGCATATTACCTGAACGACATAAAACACTAACAGGCACAACTTGAAAAGTTGACAAATTGAGAGGTTATTTTTATGGTGTTCAATCGTGTTTTTTGTGTTTTCTTTTTACATATAGATATATCTAACTTAATAAGTGTGTATCATATATAAATTAGCTATGGATAACCAAGAGGAAAAAAATTTTAATGGCAATACTACTACTACCTACTACTACTTTTTCCTGCTTCTTTCAACCTTTATAAGCAGAAAGCATAAGCATAATCAGGATCTGTAAAATATAAACAGTTTCATATGAAGTTTAATCTACCTCATTGTAAATAAACGTTTTTTTTTTTTTTAAGATAAAACTTACCCTCATTAATCCTTTTTTCTTCTTCTGATGTCACTTCCAAGTTGTATACTTTATTTTCAAACTCTATTAGTACTGAATTTACGTTTTTACCTGCCATAACTGTTTCCCATAGAACCATAGAACACACAACAAAGCTTTTGTAGGTTAGGTATTTGTGGTATTTGTTTACGCTTTCTTTAAGCGCTTTGATGCAGCATATACATTATACGCTGCAATAGTGGCTGACCGCTTGAAGAAAGCGCTGTAAAAATTATGTCATTTTTGTACGTTCAGGGAAGTTTAACATGAGCTTCCCTGAATGCGACCAATGACGCAATTTTTACAGCGCTTTCTTCAAGCGGTCAGCCATTATTGCAGCATATAATTTATATGCTGCATCAAAGCGCTTAAAGCAAGCGTAAACAAATACTTAACCTACAAAAGCTTTGTTGTGTGTTCTAGTGGAAGATAATAAAACAGTTATGGCAGGTAAAAACGTAAATTCAGTACTAATAGAGTTTGAAAATGAAGTATACAACTTGGAAGTGACATCAGAAGAAGAAAAAAGGATTAATGAGGGTGTTTTATTTTAAAAAAAACGTTTATTTACAATAAAGTGAGCAAAGTTGAATTTTATATGACACTGTTTATATTTGACAGATCCTGATTATGCTTATGCTTTCTGCTTACAAAGGTTGAAAAAAGCAGGAGAGAGTACAAGCACAGAGATAGAGAAATCAGAAGTAGCAGGAGAGCAGATACACCAGTTGCATATATAGAGAGGAAGAACAGAAAGAATCTGGTTACATATCGAAAAGGAATGATTGATATAGAAAGAGCTAGAGTAGCTACAATAAGAGAACTTAAGAAGAGTGTTGACGAAAATAATGAATTAGTGAGACAAATGGTTGCTATTCAGTCAGAAACGAATGAATTGCTTAAACAACTAATAAAATAAATAAAAAGTTTGAAAAAACCGCAGCATTATTATTATTATTATACTTCAACATATTTTTTATTTAATGCATGTAAACTTAAAGCTAGAAAGCAGGTTTTCTTCTGCCAGCATATCCCTCAACTATATTATCATTTTCTACAATGCCGAGGACAACATTATTTATTGTAGCAATATTGTCAAATATTACATCGTCTTCAATTGCCATTAAAATTTCTTCCTCTTTGTTCTCCATAGCAAATTTATATATGATACACACTTACGTTAGATATATCTATATGTCAAAAAGAAAACAACAAAAACACGATTGAACACCATAAAAATAACCTCTCAACTTGTCAACTTTTCAAGTTGCGCCCATTAGTGTTTTATGTCATTCAGGCAACATGCAGCGCTGCAATAAAGCACTGTTTCTCAGCGCTTAAACGTATTTTTTCCCTGAATGCGACCATTCTTGTACGTTCAAGGAAATTTAAGCTTCCCTGAATGCGACCAGTGACGAGTGTTTGTAAACAGGATTAGCTAACTACCAATAAGCGAAGGGAATTTCAATAATATGTAAATTCTATTGGATAGCAAATGCTATCGTGCTTGCTGTCCAATGAGAATTTACGTATTTTTTAAATTCTCTTCGGTTATTGGTAGTTAGCGAATCCTATTTATAAATCACTGGCACGAACGAAAGCAGCTTATCTAACAAAATGTTTTACGTGTTATATTTGACGTCGTGATATTTCGCAGATGACGTTTTATGTGATATAAGATAAGCTTTTTCTATTAACATTTTTAAGATAACCAACATTAATCTTTCAGTGCAATTAAAGGTTACATTCATAGAGCCTTGAAACCAATCAACGCTGACGGTGTTAGCGAACTGCGAACAGTGAATTCAGAATCTCATCTCATCTTCACAGCTGAAACTCACAATTTCCCAACGGGGGTGGCACCATTTAGCGGTGCGACAACTGGTACCGGCGGTAGAATTCGAGATGTCGAATGTGTGGGCAGGGGTGGTTATTGCATTGCCGGTACCGCAGGATATTCCGTGGGAAACCTCAATATGGAAGGTACCTAATGCAGAAAAAGTGAAAATGCGTTGTACAACAAATAAATAAAACACGTTCATATTTTTTTATAGATTATCCTTTGGATTGGGAAGATTGCAACTTCGAATATCCTAACAATTTCGCTTCACCTGCCGAGATTCTCATCGAAGCTAGTAATGGGGCATCTGATTACGGCAACAAATTTGGTGAACCCTTGATCCTAGGATTCGCCAGATCTTTTGGAATGTTGAATGACTCGAATAACGAAAGACGAGAATGGATAAAGCCGATAATGTTTAGCGGAGGAATTGGATTCATGGAGGCGAACATGACGGAGAAAGCAAAACCGCGGAAGGGGCACCAAATAGTCAAGATCGGCGGTCCGGTTTACAGAATTGGTGTGGGTGGAGGTTCTGCCAGTTCTGTCGAAGTCCAAGGTGATAACAAGGAAGAACTGGATTTCAATGCGGTGCAAAGAGGTTTGTTCATGATTTCTGATAAAAAAAAAAATACTACTTTACCCAGATAACACGTAAGCTTACGACAAGCTTGCCACTTGCTTAACTTTACCTTGTCCAGACAAGCTTAACAGTAAAAGGTTAATGCTGGGGTTAATGCAAGGTTGCCACAAAGTTATTTTGTCATGGTACGGTGACTTCGTGTATTTCCGGAGTGATTCGGCGTCAATCGTTTATCGAGTATCGTTTTTTTTGGTTTAACCGCCATTCCGCTATTCTGTCATCGATCGCCATTGTTTGTTGTGTCCAGTTGTGTCGTATGCGTTTGAGCTGTTTCAGTGTATAATAGTTTAAAACATCTTTCATGCAAAAGTAAGTATTACCTAATTTTATATCTTTTACTAGATATGCGTTGTTGCTTCAAGAATATCAATAGTTTATAATTCTAACCGATGAACGGAACTGTGCCTGTGTACAGAGAAAATAAATGGAGATGTGCGTGGCCAGGCTGGGTATAATATTTTCTACTAATTTCCATTTGATTTACTACTGTACCGTATATATATATATACCGTTCCTGCGAATACCGTAGTAAACGACACTTACAATAAATAAAAAAGAACATGTATTAAATTGCCCCAACTACTGCATATAATTCTAACCTAATTTTCTACACCATAAGCGCATAAGCCAATGCACTTGGTTTAAAAAGTTATAGTTTATATTTGCTAGCTAGCTAGCTTGTAGTATAATTTGATTTTATATAATTCAGAAATTTTGAATAATTAAATGTTTGAGGTTTTTTTCAGTTTTAATGAGTGTAATAGGATTTTTCAATAAATTCAAAAATATACATAAATTCATAAATTCAGTGTTATAATGAACAAGAATATTATATATTTGTATCTCTTATTTCAAGAAATCATTCTAATGTTATCAAATATTTTTTAGGAACCGATTACAGTAATGAGCGTCACCAAATTAAATTAAACAAAGGCGTAATGTGGAAGGTCTTAGAAGATTTTTCTTTCATAGCAGAGCGTTTAGAAACTAAAATGGATACGGTTTTAGATTTGGCCCAACAGATTGCCGCAATACAATAGGCATTATATAGTAACTAATAAGGATTAAGAGGAGAATCAATTTCATAACTTATGAAATTCTTTTTCAGCGAATATAGAAGCTTCTATGACCATCAAATAGTTGAAAACTCTTCTTGGAGAAAAAAAAGTTGGTGAGTAATTGATATTATTTAAATTATTACCTAGTTTTATTTCCTAAGTCCGAAACCATGCACGTTCATTTATTGAATTAATTCCAACAAAAAATTTACAGATTCGATATTTGATATCAACCCATGGAAGGAACGTTAAGAATATGACATCAAACATCCTAAAAAAAGCACTAGAGGACAATATTGAGGCAAATCATTCTCTAACAGGAAAAAGCTTAAAAAACCCTTTCTAGAAGACTGAAATACTTAAAATTATTTTTGGTGAGTTTTTTATTTAATAACCACTAAGTATAGTAAAAATAAGGTAGTTTGTATTTTGTAGTAACGGGGGAAACAGTTACTTTTCATAATATCCACGACGACTTGTCGACTTTTGGGAAACTGATAGCCGTTTCCCTTGTCTTCCCATCTCTGGTATTGTTTAATTTTTTAATAGTTGTCCTTTTTTTATTACAGAAATCGCGGCAACACGATGGCAACGGAAAATAGATTATAGTGCTGTTTCTATATAAATATAAAAACGCAATCTAAATATGTATATATAAATATGTAGAAGTTTTTTTTTTTATTATTAAATACTGAAATTCTAATTTTATTTGAATGAATTTTACTTGATGCAAACACATGTGATTTTGAAAACAATTAAAATATTTTAGGAGACGATGGACGGCATGCGAAAAATAATAAAATGAACGCAAATTATATCTAATTTACTAAAATTCTCTCTGAGTTTTGTTTAGTAATAATTTTGCAAAAAAACATTTTTGGAAGCACTTGGAAGTTACATAAAGTTTATTTGTATGAAATTTATTTTGGTTTCAGTTTGCTGGTTATATCTTTCCTTAAAATATTTTAGTAATTTTCAAAGTCACATGAATAAGAGGTCATATACCCAACTCCTTTTCTTGAGTATAGCCAAGCTTTAGAGAAAGCTTATACAAACCTTGATAAAGGCTTACAACAATCAAAACAAAATAGGAATTGGGTATTAATTTCTTCATTTTCTTGGTTTTTAGGTCAAAAATATGGAAATGTACATTAATAAGGACGTTTCACTTTGATTTCAAAAGCCTTTTCAAGTATACATATAAAAATATAAATTGTAAATGGTGTAAATTATAAGTAAAATGTTTAATAAATGATAAAATCATAATTCAAAATTCAACAAAACATTGTTTACTATGAATTTTGAATTATGATTCATAGTAGACAAAACATTGTTTACTATGAATTTTGAATATATCTTATGTTTTTTTTAAAGATAGCGTAAATAGTATGTTTTGATTATTTGTTGTTAGTAGAATATGAAAAATTGAATTTTGTAATTAAATAGATCTTTAAAATATTGTATTTAGCTATAAAATGAAGTTTATTTGAAATAATTTAAATTTATAGACATACAAAAGCAGTTAACCATAAAACAGACATATTACAATATACAATATTTCACAAAACTATATAACTTAATTTTAGAGCTAAATACAATATTTTTAAATATCTATTTAATTACAAAATTCAATTTTTCATATTCTATTAGCAACAAATAATCAAAACATACTATTTTGAAACGCTATCTTTAAATAAAACATGACGATATATTCAAAATTCATAGTAAACAATGTTTTATTTATTAAAAAAAAAATTATTTATAATTTATATTTTTACATGTATCTTGAAATTAAAACGAAACGTCCTTGTTAATGTACATTTCTATATTTTTATGACCTAGAAACCAAGAAAAAGAAGAAATTAATATCCAATTCCTATTTTGTTTTGATTGTTACAAACTTTTATCAAGGTTTGTACAGGCCTTCTCTAAAGCTTGGCTCAACATTGTCATTCCAACCTTGTCATATGCTTTTACAGACAAGCTTAACCTATATAACCTTGCTTTGGAAAAACCTTGTCCTGTGTCAACTAGCAAGCTTATCATAACCTTGCAGCAAGCTTGCACCCTTGCCATAACAAGGCTGTTGACAAGCTTTTTCCCTTGTCGGAACAACCTTTAAGAAGGCTTGTATAAACCTTAAATTGTTATCTGGGTATTTATTTCATTGCAGGAGATGCTGAAATGGAAAACAAACTAAACCGCGTTGTTAGAGCTTGCTTAGAATTAGGGAAAAACAACCCAATTTTAAGCATACACGATCAAGGCGCTGGCGGTAATGGAAACGTCTTAAAAGAGCTCGTAGAACCTTCTGGAGGCATTATATACGCCAATAGATTCGACTTAGGTGATCCAACCATCAACGCCTTGGAATTATGGGGGGCGGAGTACCAAGAAAGCAACGCCCTCTTATGTAAAAAGGAAGATATGGATCTCCTGAAAAGAATTTGCAAGAGGGAAAGGTGTCCGGTTAATTTCGTAGGTGAAGTGACAGATACTGGACGTGTGGTCCTCACGTTGGATGAAAATCGGAAAGTGGTGCCTTTCGACTTGAATCTCGAACACGTTTTGGGTAAAATGCCCAGGAAGCTCTTCAAAAGCGGCAGAATTGAGAATGTGTTGAAACCTCTATCGTTGCCGTACGATTTGTCGATCTATAAGAGTCTGGAACGTGTTTTGAGGTTACCGTCCGTGGCTAGCAAACGTTATCTTACGAATAAAGTCGACAGATGTGTAACGGGATTGGTGGCACAGCAGCAATGTGTCGGACCGTTGCATACGCCATTAGCTGATGTCGCAGTGACTGCTATAACGCATTGTGGATATGTAAGTGTATTTTTAATTTTTAGAGATTAATTTTTTATCTGTCATTGCTCCATAGTATACGCTGTTTTTACCTTATCTAATTTTCTTATTAATGAAAGTAAATTTATTCAAAAATTGCATTTCTCTCGTCCGTAATTTAAATCTAAACATTTTTTTTTTATTTTAATAATTTTTACAATATTTAGGAATATTTAAAAAAAAAAGAAAATCGAAAGGTTTAGTAATTTTGTCTATTTTTTTGTTTTTCTATACATATCTTCCATTCTTTTGTGATTTTATTTCTAATTTGCTCTCAATTTTGATTTTTTTTTTTTAATATTGATCTAATTTTCTATAATTTTTTTTTGATTTAATTTTTTATTTTCTCTTAGTTTTATATATTCTCTTTATTTCTTTTTCTTGAATTTTTAATATTTTTTTTTAACACACATCAGCTGTTAAAATAATCGTTTCTGATTTTCTGTAAAATATGTTTCTCTTTTTTTTTTTAGGGAACAATTTTGAATTTTTTGATTTTTTCCTACTATATATCTTTTTAATGATTTTCTTTAAATTTTGAGTGTTCCCTAATTTTCTTTAAAATACTTTATCGTTTTTTCAATAATTAATAATAATAATGTAATTTAATGTCTCCCTAATTTTTTGCATATCGTCTAAAGTTCTTAATTTTATTTTTTTTCTTAAATATACTTACAAAGTTTCTTACATTCTCTGGACATTGATTTTTTAATTTAATTGGGAATTTGAAAATTTTCTGTAATATTGGCGGATTTTTCTCTGGCGGGATATCTCTAAGTTTTATAAAACCCTCTTTATTTTTTGTTGGTTTTCACTCGAATTTAATGTATTTTTTTAACTTGCGCAGATTGCTTTTCAGATAACAAATTTTCATTAATTTTTCTTAGTTTCTCTAAAATATGATTCTCTAATTTTTTGATTTTTTTTGATATTTAATATTTTTATTTTTTCCTAATTTTGGGAGTTTTCTTCAATTTTTGCTCATTTTTGTCAAATGTAATATATTCTTGTAATTCCTTTTCAACTTTCTTTGAGCTTCATAAATTTTATTTATTTCCTCTAAAATATATTTTATTTTTTAAATTCACTTTATATTAATTTTTCAATTTTAAAGGTTTTCTTTAATTTTTGCCGATTTCAAGAATTTTCTTCTATAATTCAATTTTTCATTTACTGTCAATTATAAAAATTGAAAACATTTTTTAGTACATATTTTCTCAATTATAGTATTTCTTAGTATTTTCTTAAGTTCTCTTTGATTTAATATTTCTGTAAATAAATATAAATTTAATTTATTTTGTAATTTGTATTATGAACATTTTCATTAATTATTGCTGATTTCTAAGATTTTCCTTTCTTTTTTTTTATCGTTTTCTTCGGTTTTCTTTAATTATTACTTTTTTCCATCTATATTTTATTCTAATTCAAATGTTTCGTTTTCTTTAAATTTCTAGTAATTTTTTTTAATTTTGAGTTTTTGAAATTTAATTTTTTCTTTCTGGTTTTTTAATAATTTTCTTGCGTAATTTAACTTTTAATTTTTTGACAATTTTGAAAACCTTTAGTGCCAATTTTTCGCTAGAGAAGCTGTTAGAATGTTATGTTATTTTTTAGTTTGTGTTATGCGCATGCCCAAACGGCACGTTGTATTATGTTTGTTAGTTGTCAGACACAGTCCACTAATACATATCATTACGAACACGTCGTTTTATTTTGAGTGCTATTAAAACATCAGTTTTAATCATTTTGTTTCAATAAAACACACAGAAGCATTTACAGTTAATTAAAATAAGCAAAAATTAAAAAAAATTAAAATTGAAGAATTTTCTGTTTTAAATTATATTCTCTATTTTATATTTTTTGAAATTCAATTTTTAATTTTCTGTCAATTTTGAAAACATTTTTTAGTTTATATTTATTTTTTTCTCAATTGTAGTATTTCTATGATTTTTTTTTTATTTAGGAATATCACATTTGAGAAAAATCGGCAAATATCTACTAAAGAAACTACCATAAAATTGACAGAAAATTAAAAATTGAATTACACGAGAAAATAATAAAAATCAGTAAAAATTAAAGAAGATTAATTAAAATTGAGGAAATCGTAATATGTGTTTCTATAATTCTCTTGTAACTCCATTCTTAACTTTAAGCTTTATAGATTTTATTAATTTTTTTGAAATTATTTATAAATTAAATATAATTTTTTCTTTCGATTTTAAAAATTTTCTTAAATTTTTGTTGATTTCAATAATTTTCTTCTATAATTAAATTTTTCATTTTCTGTCAATTATGAAAACTGAAAACATTCTTTTTCATGAAAATTTTCTTAAATTATTGCTGATTTCTAAGATTTTTCCTTTCTTTATTTTATCGTTTTCTTCAGTTTTATTTAATTATTACCTTTTTTCCATCCGTGATGTTTTGTTTAAATTTCTTCCAAATTAAATGTTTCGTTTTCTCTAATTTTAATTTTGAGGTTTTGAAATTTAATTTTTAATTTTTTTCTATTTGGTTTTCTATATTTTTTTGCGTAATTCAACTTTTCATTTTTTGGCAATTTTGAAGACATTCTTTAGTTCCATTTTTTTGCTAGAGTAGCATTTACAGTTAAGTAATTAAAATCAGCAAAAATGAAAAAAAAAAATAAAATTGAAGAAAATGTAATATTTCTGTTCTAAATTATGTTCTCTATTTTATATTTTTTGAAATTCAATTTTTAATTTTCTGTCAATTTTAAAGACATTCTTTAGTTTATATTTGTCAGTTTTACTCAAGTGTAGTATTCCTATGATTTTTTTTAGTTAGGAATGTCACATTTGAGAAAAAATCGACAAATACCTAGTAAAGAAACTACCACAAAATTGACAGAAAATTAAAAATTAAATTACACGAGAAAATAATAAAAATCAGTAAAAATTAAAAAAAATTAATTAAAATTGTGGAAATCGTAAAATGTGTTTCTATAATTTTCTTGTAATTCGATTCTTAACTTTAAGCTTTATAGAATTTATTAATTTTTTCTAAAGTATTTACAAATTAAATATAAATTTTTTCTTTCGATTTTAAAAATTTTCTTTAATTTTTGCTAATTTCAATAATTTTCTTTCTTGCATGATTAAATTTTTCATTTCCTGTCAATTTTGAAAACATTCTTCAGTAACTTACATAGTTTTGATTTTTCTCAAGTTTAGTATTCTTACATATATTTTTTTTTTATAGTTTAACTTTCCATTTCATTTTTATTTAATATTTACCTGACTTTGCCACAATTTAATTTATTCTATAATTTAAAGTAAAATTGAAAATTTTCTTAAATCATTGCCGATTTCTAAGATTTTCCCGTTTTTTTTCTTTTAATTTTCTTTTTTATTTTTTTGTATTTTTTTTCCAATTTTTACAAACTTTCTTTAATTTTTTGCTGATTTTTTTTTTCATTTGTGACAATTTTTGATCTCAATTTTTTTTTATCGCGACAAATATCAGGAAGGCATAGCCTCATCGATCGGCGAACAGCCAATCAAAGGTTTACTCGACAACGCGGCAGGTGCCCGCATGACTGTCGCAGAAGCGCTCACCAATCTAGTATTCGCCAGCATAACAGACTTAAGAGACGTAAAATGCAGCGGCAATTGGATGTGGGCCGCTAAATTACCGGGCGAAGGTGCCGCCATCTACGACGCTTGCGTAGCGATGACAGAAATAATGTCCCAACTGGGCATAGCAATCGACGGCGGCAAAGATTCTTTGAGCATGGCCGCCAGAGTCGGCGCCAAGACGGTTAAAGCCCCTGGAACACTAGTGATATCCACTTACGCCCCTTGCCCCGACGTGAGAAAAGTCGTAACTCCCGACTTGAAAGCGCCGAGCATGGGAAAAACCGGCACATTGCTTTTCGTCGATTTATCTAACGATAACAGCAGATTAGGTGGCAGTGCTTTGGCTCAGTGTTTTAAGCAATTGGGCAATGAAGTACCGGACGTTTGCAGCGTTGAAGATTTGAAAAACGCTTTCAACGCGACGCAGGAATTGATAAGAGATGGCGCTGTACTCTCCGGGCATGATATAAGCGATGGCGGATTAATAACTTGCTTATTGGAGATGTGTTTCGGAGGGATGAGTGGCATTGACGTCAATATCTCTCACAAGTCCGGAAAAGCCATTCCGATCTTATTCTGCGAGGAGCTAGGTTGGATCTTAGAAGTGATGGATAGCGACGTCAAACACTGCTTTTCCGTCTTCGAGAAACACCACGCTTCCGTCTATAAAATTGGGAAAAGCGTCGGATTCGGAATGACGTCAAAAATCGCCATCACAGTCAACAATGCCTGCTTGGAGAGCACCGTTCTGCCGTTGATGAAGATGTGGGAAGATACGAGTTATCACCTGGAGTTGAGGCAAACTATAAGGGAATGCGCTGAATCGGAATATCAATCTTTAGCCAAGAGGACTGGTCCTAAGTATAGGTTAACTTTCGATCCGGATAGATACTTCGCTAAAGATGTTCCGATTAAAGTGGCCGTGCTTCGAGAGGAAGGTACCAATGGTGACCGAGAGATGGCCGCTGCTTTGCTGCGAGTCGGTTTTAGGGTTTGGGACGTTACGATGCAAGATCTGCTGAATGGCGATGTTACTCTGGATGAGTTTAGAGGTGTTATATTTCCCGGTGGTTTCAGCTATGCTGGTAAGTTAAATAAGCATTCTTTATTTACTTTTTCTACTTATATTCTCGAAGTTTTCCACAATTGTTACTATACACCAGATGCACCAACTCATAAGTCTGTATTCATAACTTTTTTTTAATTTTACAGATACTTTTTAATAAAATTAGAGGTGTGTTATTTACCGTAAATGGTTATAATGTTTTGCACTACTTGTTTTATTTATTTATTAAGGACATTAAATATAAAGTGAGTTCTTATAAATAATTAGCAGTAATATCACTGATAGTAACGACTACATGACAATATAAATATAAAATATAGATACTGTGATGCTACGAGGTAATACACAACAAGGTATAAAAAAAATGTCAAAATGCAATACTTTATTGTTAAATTCCAATCTTAATCATCTATTTCTGACTACACCAGGTTAGAGGACGCTCCAGCTTTAAAAAAATTACGAATAGGCAGATCCCCCCCTTTCATCTTTAGTATAACCGAGGATGTTATGGAGTGGCGTTGTCCAGCGTCCTTTCGTCGAATATTCAAAATTAAAATATTTAATTCAAGTGAAATTATGCGCAGGAGACCCTTATTACTTAAGTATCAATACTTTGTGAGATAAAGAAAACATTCAAGTTAAGACAAAATGAGATTTTACTTTAAAAATGCGTTTCGAAGTAAACAGCAGTGTAAAACAACGCAAATAATAAAAGATTTACTTTAAAAACGTGGATCGAAGTAAATAGCAGTGTAAAACAACGCAAATAATGTTTTCGACCCCAGAAAATTACGTACAGATCAAATCATGAATGTTTGTAGTTACGTCATAGTTGCTTATGACGTATGCAGCGTCTTAAATAAATTCAGGCACACCAACCCTGTTTGCAATAAACTGTACCAAATGACAATTGTCAAATTTAATAAAGGTTATACGCAGTTTTAATAGATTTTCTTTAATAACCAAAAGGATTGGTTCAGTTTTTAGTCAACGTTGCGTTTTAAAAACAATCATGAGTAATGTAACTAATAGGATTCTAAATAGTGAACTTTCCTATTGACAATGCTTTCGTGATCAGGCTAAGCCTATTATTAAATGTGTTCTCAATGAAATAATGTATTACCGCAATAATATAGTTCTCATATTAAAAACCTATTTGCAAATCAAAATGTACAAAATATTCAAGCAACATAAAAGTATTTAGTTTAATACATGTTACCAATGATTAATTAAACGAAAGATGATGTTTTTATTTTATGTAGCAAACATAATTTCTACATAATAGTATATACAAAACATAATATGCAGTAAATTAAATTACGATATGTTAATATTGAAAGAAAAAAATAGTGCAATTAAAAATATATTTAATTTATGTCTTCGCTCTCATCTTCTGATCCGCAATTAACTGTCAGAACAAAGTCTTCTATGTTTGCTTCACGTTCGTACCACTCTTTAATTATTTTCTCTGTGATTTATGCAATTTTGCCAGATGTCTGGTGTACAGCTGTCCAAGCTTTCTTGCCACATTTCCAATACTTGTTTATCACTATAACCATCCCGACCAATATGCTTATTATAATATCCTTTCGCATGTGGCCATTCGATAACATTGAAATCGCAGTGATACGGAGGAAGTCTTAAAAAGTTCATGGCCCATGTGCTCGAAGTAATTCATCAATAACATAAACCTTAACCATAAATTACTTTACGCACATCCATTTTATTTCTCTCTGACACATTACGTGTTTTGGACATCAATCGTGGCTTGTAAGGGCTGTTGAAGCACTCGATGAAGGAACAGCAGATGTAATTTCCTTCTTGCGCTTTATGTTGTAGACGGTACCCATAGAAATGCCCAAAGCATCCACAACTCTCTACAATTTCTATGTAAGTTTTAATTTAATACTAACCAATTATAATTTCGCTTTTTCTCGAAATACACTAGTAAACGACTGACCAACTCTTGGCAAGAAGAACTAAGTCGTTTACCGGGCATCTTGAACTGTAATCTAAAAAAATGTTTTAAGTCTTTGTATATTTCTTTAACACCTCTAAACTTACAATAAACTAAACTATTTACTTTACTATAGCTCTGAAAAGAACTTTTGGTAAAAGAAATAATAGAAGTAAATAAAAATTCAAACTTAAAGAAGGGCAAATAAACAGTAAAAGCAGATGTCAAATGTCAACGGAGTGGTAAAATGGGTTAAAATTGCGTGGTTGCATGCACTGTAGGAAACATTATGAAAGCTCTTATTTACGTATTACTCGACCGTATTCTATCTCACTTCAACTAGTTTGTTGATTCTTAATAAAATATATGGACGTATAGCTTAAGTAGCTACGACTTATGTTATATACTTCTATCTCGCTTGTGTATATGAATGCTTCCAAATTTCTTGAAACTACGCTTGTCTTTACTTTACCGACCAGTTAATGACGTAACTACAAACATTCATGATTTGGTCTATAGAGTTCGTTGCAATAAAGAATGGTACATGTCGTCACCAAAAGCTGCGCGAAACCTGACGTCAATTACACCCCGCTGCTAGCTACCACTGCCTGTTACCTAGCAACGAGGCATCGGCTACAAATATTCGTCTATTACGCATGTGACGGCATGTACCATTCTCTGTTGCTACGGACTCTACAACTCGCAATATGCCAAAATGTACGAAGCGTTCACGTTTTATATTTGATCGTATCGTAAACACTGTCAATACTACACACTTACCCAGCAAAATGGGGCAAGTGTGTAATCGTTCCGTATTTTATATATTAATAGCATTATCCTTTAGTTCGGCCAAGAGTGTAATACTAAACTGATGCCTGTTTAATAAGGTATGATATATTCACAAGATATTCAAGTTATTACACGTTAGGAGATGCGAACTTTTGTTTGTAAAACTAGTATGATGTTTAGTACATTAGTATTATAACAAGAGGACGCCCGTATTTCAATTTTAAAAATAAATATAAACAAACTACACACTTGCCCCGGTTACACACTTACCTGACTTTACCTTAACATTGATTAAATAACTGCAAATTTACAGTGAATAACACATTTCTAGTTCTATTGAAATATAACTGTAACTAACTGTTTCTGTCATTTTTTTCTTCCATTTATTAGATGTTCTGGGGCTCCGCCAAGGGTTGGGCTGCGAGCATCTTATTCAACGAAACAATCCGACAGCAATTCAAAGCGTTCGTCTCCAGAACGGACACTTTCAGCTTGGGCGTTTGCAACGGTTGCCAACTGATGGCTCTGATAGGTTGGGTTGGTCACCTAGAGGATCCCCAAGGGAAATCTGACATTTTCCTGGAGCACAACAGATCCGAGAGATACGAATGCCGTTTCAGCACCGTAAAAATCCAAAAATCCCAATCCATAATGCTGCGCGGTATGGAAGATTCCGTCTTGGGCGTTTGGGTTGCTCACGGCGAGGGTAGATTCGTATTCAAGGACGATAGCGTGTACGAGGGCTTACTGAAGGATAAATGCGTCTGTTTGCGATTTGTAGACGATGATGGTGAACCAACTAACGTCTATCCGATGAATCCGAATGGGAGTATAGACGGGTTGGCTGGGGTTTGTTCTAAGGACGGTAGACACTTGGCGATGATGCCGCATCCTGAACGGTGCGTCCAACCTTTCCAATGGCCGTACATGCCGCAAGATTGGCGCAATTATCAGAGGAGTCCTTGGGAGAAGATGTTTAGGAATGCGTTGGAATGGTGCATTTCCTTGTAATGGCGAATAACATTCCATTACGTTAATAAAATAGCGAAATTACAATATATTTTTTTAAAATTTTATATTTGTCAATTCTAATACTAAAAATAAATAAATACTTAATGTAACGGAACGGGTTTTCTTGTCTGGAAACTTTTGGGGATGGCCAGCCCAAATTCAAATAAGACAAGCCAAATTCCGTCTCGCAGACAACCCCTCCTGCTCTTTTGACCGGCGAGCCACTACTGGAAAACAGTCTTTTTGTTCGGTAGCGATTGGTTTTAGAAGTTTTAGCCAAAGATGCTTTCCAACGGTGTTTTTCTCGGTCAGTCGAAGCAGGGCCGTTAGTTAGCCTAAAGATTGCTGATTTACCCACCTCGTCGGCTTTCTCTTTACAAAGTAACTTCCTCTCCAGGTCTTTACTAGAGGTTAAACTGTACTTTTTTTAAATGGCGAAATAATAGAACGACTTATATTTTTCACAGTTATATATTGAATAATTTAAGACATTGAAAAAAAACTAACAAACTACACAATTAAATAAAATAACAAGTGAACAAAAATGAACAAAACACAATTTTGTTTTAACGAATTTCTTTTGTTAAGATAACAATCTACGAATTTAATAAAATATCAAGCAAATGACAAAACAAAACGCAACTATTTAGATGATTTTTTTAGGCTTTACTTAACAATGTTGATTAACTTAAATTCTAGTAATTCTTACTTACAAATTATTTATTTATTAAGGGAGAGAGAGAGAGAGAGAGAACGAACGAGTTACGGTTTTCACGTAATTGCTTTGGTTAGTTTTAAGCAGAAATTTTGAACATCTTACCGGCCGATGTGGGAAAAAATAATTCTTCTCGTAATCCAAATTATAAGGCACAAAACTTACACAACACTCACAAAGATTTAAGCCAAGAAAAGGGGGATTTTAAACGAATTTAACACAAAATCACTAAACACCTCTCGAGGAAAGCTTTTGCTTCTTATTCTCGAATTTTTAGGCTTATTTTGATTGTAAAATTTTAAGAAGAGAAGTTTTAATTTTAAGTTTTAGAATCGCCCGACGAAGGGGACGCGAGCTTATTCCTGAAGCTAAATTGAAGGACCGCGGACTAATTAATTGAAAACAGCTATGTTAAGGGTTTTTTATAAACTTTGATTGTGACGTCATTTCGCACCGATAACTAGTTTCGCTTCTCTTTACAGGAGGGCGCAAGTATGACGAAAGGCGACTTTCAAACGTCCTATTTGAGAGGAACGTGGGAACTGCTGAACAGCAAATGTAACATACAATAAACAAAGAAGCAGATAACATACAAAGTAATACCATATTATTTTAATTACGCGAGTCTTTAAACGAAAATAGATTATTATTTCCTGTTAGGTAGACGCTACTCAGCAAATGCCACGGTACCTATCAACTACGTATTAATAAAATGAATTTAAATTCTCGCATTATGCAGGATGGAATTTCGAATTCTTACATTAATATGGATATTTAATTTTCATACATCTAAATTGACACAGCCCTATACCATCTCGAAAATTGTAATGAAAAAACATCGAAAACCGCTACGTTTTTCTCTAGAACAATGTTCTTTTCATTTTAGCAGAAAAAAAGTTATTTGGCAATTTATAGAGGAAAAAAAATTCGACAAATTTGGGACTTACAATGAATAGCAACGTCATTATGAAAACAAACTAGCTTCTTCTTTTTTGTTTTAACCTTTTAATTTATTTTCTTCCTTCTTTTTTCTTGGGGTATTATGGTTATTTTACTTTTTGTACAATCATGAGCAACTCGTACAGAATTAAACTACATCAGTTAAAAAAACGTTATTTATGCTTTTTGTAGAAGATAAAATTTGTTAATGATTTGGTAGCTTTCTCGTAGAATAAACAGTATAATAGAATTGTGAAGCTTTAAAAGAAGATTTTAGTTTCGTTGGCAAGATTCTGTTTCTCCATTTATCATCGCTATAATTTCAATAACGCTTCATTTTAACATTTAAAGTTTTGGGTGTGAGTCCATGATTGGTTGTATATACAGTGACCGACATAAATATTGCAACATATGGAAATTTTTTTTATTATTAAAATATACTAAAACTTTTTTGGGGGAATAAGTTGTGCATGTCTGAAAATCTCAAAATTTATTTTGACACACGTCACGTGACCACTAGTATGGTGGTAAATTTAAAAAATATGTCGTGAATCTGCAAAAAGTGAGGTTAGATGACATGATATCCAAAAAAAATATTTGAAAAAATTGCTTAGAATTCAATTTTGAGGCCGCATGCAAATTTTTGTAAATATGTTTTTAAAATAATAAAAATCAATTTTTCCAAATATTTTTCATTGAATTACACATTTCCATTTTTTTTTTTTCGGTTTTAGCAGCTCAATTGCAGTGCTATTTCGAAATTTTGAAGATTGAAGAACACTCGAGTCTTGTGCATATATGAAGGGGTTATGTTACACTACTTTTGAAAAAAATTACATAAAAAAACTTAATTTCTGAGAAAGTTTGATTTTGTAACATAACACCCTCATCCACTCGTGTCTTCAATTGTCACACTGAAATGGTAGTCAGTTCAGTTTTAATTAGTATTAATTTAATTATTTAATTTAATAGTATTAATTATGCAAACATTGACAAAACTGTTTGAGTATCAACCAAATTTGGAAATAGTACTGCAGTTGAGCTGTTAAAGGTGAAAAAAATAGAAATATGTAATTATATGTATGTATATATAAATTTAATGAAAAAACATTTTGGAAAAATTATGATTTTTATTTTTTTAAAAATATGTTTACAAAAATTTGCATGCAGCCTCAAAATTGAATTCTAAGCAATTTTTTCAAATAAATTTTTTGGATATCATGTCATCTAACCTCACTTTTTGCAGATTCACGGCATATTTTTCAAATTTACCGCCATACTAGTGGGCACGTGACGCGTGTCAACATAAATTTTGGGGTTTCTAGACATGCAAAACCTACCCCCAAAAAAGTTTTAGTATATTTTAACAATAAAAAAATTTCTCATATGTTGCAATATTTATGCCGGTCACTGTATATATTGATTAAAAAAAATGTTCTTTCCAATCTTTTATTTACTTTATTATCTATTACGACATGTTTCGGCCTATATTCCGACCATCCTCAGGCAGTAATAACGTTCCTGGTTAGCAAAATCAAACGTCTATGAAGTTTTATGTGTATAATTGTAGGTAGGATTAATTTTACTTATGAAATTGTTAAAATTGATTAATGAATGTTTAAGAAAAGCAATCGAAACGAAGACCAAAGATTAGTTGGTTTATTTAAAGTTTTGTAGAAAACAAAATTTGTTAAAGATTTGGAATTAACAGAATTACAAAGCTTTAAAAAAAGATTATTAATTAAATGGGTCCTTGACAAAATTTTTAATTTTCCACCAAGAAATATTACTCTGTAACTCCATAAACCTGCGATAGTTTTATAGACCATAAAATTTCACATAAATTTGATACTTAATATTTTTTTTAACGATTTTACAAGGATCATCAGTGCCGCTAGTCGACCCAACTCTAATTAAGAAATCGCTACTTAGCTTGATAAAGATTAAATAAAATTAATCGAAACGTCGCTATTTGATAGTTGTTTTTTATTTCAAATAACGTTTTATCCAATGCCGACGACGCATTTTTGACATACTTTGTGGAGGATACGACATTTTCATCACATATGCTTATATGTGAAAAAATAATTGAATGAGGTTGTAAGATGAAAATCTCATTCAATTATTCTTTCACGTATTAGTAGTTAATTTTGTATGATGAATACTAAACAAAGTTTGAAGTTTTTTAAGATAAAGGCTAAAATTGTGTTTAGCAACATCGAATTGAATACGTTCTAATACCGCCATAATATCAGTAAATAAGATAAATACACAAATTTACTTGAATACCATATTTGTTGCAATTTTTTACTATATGCAAATCGGCAATTATAATAATTAATAACTCCTTTAACGTTAAAATGTACCAGAACAAAGATATAAGCAAAAAAAAAGTAACCAATCTTAGAACACGAAAACTAAGACAAACTATTTTTGTCTAAACCTGTAAGTCAACAATTCAATAACAAATACAGCCAAAGTTATGGGATAACAAACTCCTATTAATATCAACGCTACAGACAATTGCGACAACCTCAAAACAATCGAAGAACTCGGAACGAAAGTCTTCATCTGTACCGTAACTTCGTAGAAAACATCTTTCTTCCACTTATGCACAAACCCGCCGGCAGATAATCTATTGACGAAATCGTTGATCCGCGTCCTCAAAGGATGACCTTTCCACATCAGCATCTGTATCGGGTAAGTGACGATGTTCTCTTCGAAACAATGCAGCATAGGGTAGCCATCGCCATCTATGAAACCGTGCAGGAGATATTGGACGTTCATTTGTGGCATACAGGTGAGGTATTTCACGTCGAAAACGGTTTTATTCAAACAATCGCGATAGTTGTAGCACTCCAATTTTTCCAGTTTGTCGAGTTGGAGCATTTTCAAATAATCAAAACACAAAGGGTAATATTGGATGGTCATGTTATTCTCTAAGACGTCGTCGAATGAAGATATTTGATATCCTGTATGATGTTTCGATAAGGCATTCATCATAATGGTGACGTATTGAGTTTGGAACCAATATGAAGAGATTATCCAGAAAATTAAAAGCATTCTATTCACTATCATAATGGGTTGCTTTCTGACGTTTGATCCGATCATCATTAAGAAGGTGTTGGTCAATACCTCCCTGTATCGTTTATAATTTACGATTTCACCCCCTAAAATATGACTGGCGAGGTACACCATGCTTGAAACCACCATTAGTGATAGTATCAAGATGAATAGGACGGAGTTGTCTAGATTCCTTGTTAATGTAACCAAACCGTGCAGTCTTTTAGCTCGTGCGACGCAAAACACTAGAGAATCTTGAGTGTAAGAGGTGATGACGTCAAAAATCTTTTGCGTCTCTGGTACCGAGACAACATACCCCAAAACTATATCCATCTCTCTTTCGTTTAATTCCCGAAATGCCCCTGTCAGTGATCCGTTAGCAAAGACGCTGGTGTGCGGATTTAGAGTATTGCTTATGGTGTAGGATAAAGTCATATTAATGTAATCGGCTATGGTGTTCAATAATTTTATTTCAAAACCGTCCACGAAGGTGAATCGGGGTGGATTTGTATTTGTTTGATCGTATTTAGGAGGCATGACGAATGGCGCTATAATCGTAGTTCCAATATTGAATTGGCACCCATTTAACTTCTTCGGTATCTTATCTCTAAACCAATCCTGATTTTTGAATCTTCCATTGACGCAATGATCGATTAATCCTACCTCGACGGATACTCCACACTCCCCGTAAGGAAATCCCGTATAGACATTGAATATCTCATCGTTAATGTCGCCAGAAAACATCACCACATAGTCCAAGAGCTGCAATTGCCACATCATTCCAGAAATATTGTTCAAAGCCCAAGCTGTATTCCCGAATCGGTACGTGGAAACTATGAAAAATTTCGCATGAGGATTCCAAGACGCCTCTTTAGTTAAAAGCTCCATAGATGTCGCTAATTCCAGCACTGTTCTCATGCGTATTAAATAAGCTGCGATTCTTTTAGTGTACTCGGCAAAAACGTTGAAACTTTTCACCTTTCGACTGATGTAAGAGACGTGCCCTTCTTTCGATACATCGTCCAGGAAGATATTGTCGAAAGGTATTGTTGAATCCCGCCTTGGGTTCGAGCTGGAAATTAATACCGATAAAACACCGCCATAACCGGCGAATTGATTGACGGCAGTAACTAAGCACTCCGACAAAGAATGTTTCTGTGAATAATCATTAGAAAGTGGCATTAATTCACTGTTAACTCGTTGATGGCAAGTAGTTAACATAAACACAAAGAATACCAATGTCTCCATTTGACGTGCTAAAAAAATATACCGCCTTCACGCTGGAACAACTTTATATAATATAGCTATATTATTCCATTGCATGTTTAATATATGAATATATGAGAATATCTGTACAAACATCGTTATAATTATCTTTCTCCACGATCGTACAAAGCGAAAAGTTCCTATTTATCTGTGCCAACAATGATTACAATGGGGAAAAAAGCGAGAACATAAATTTATAAAGAATAAGTTCATTCTTTGCAAAGACTGATATTGTTGTCCTTGACATCAACTGGCAAGCAATATTTAACAAGCGCTAATTTATAAAGGCCCCGTTGTGCACGCACATAATTATATGCTACCAATTTTTTAAAGATCTTACCGATACGGAGTACAATATATGGGAAAAAAATCATTATTGCTATATAGTGAGAAAAAACAGGCTTAATGGAACAAATTTAATCAATTCTATAGTAGGTATATCTAATCTAATATATATGTATACAAAGGTGGAGATAAACATGTCATTGTGCGCGCCATCTCTAGTTACCGCATAGAAATAAGCAGTTAGTTTTATATAATAGAAATCTATATTTTAAATTGCTGCGAATTCGTAATTGTTTTGACATCCTTATCTTGTCCTGCTTGGACGTTCAATTATACCGTGTACACCAACCTTTAAATTTCTTGTATAAAAATAAATATATCATCAGGAGATTCTTTGAAAGACATTCAGGAACTAAGAGTTAAAACATCTGATAAAATCAGTTCCATAAAAAGTAAATTAGATTTGAAGCGTACTTTCTGCTCTTTTGTATTAATTATTTATTTTTGTAAACTACAATTTCTGATTCAAATACCATACCACAGCCTATGTATTTGAAGTGAACAAGAAGTTCTAGAGAAGATTTCACTTTTTTCGACCAGCAATTTACGATTTATTTCAAAATGTATTTTTTTTATAAAAATACGTCACTAATGTTTATAATTATCGAAAAAAAATATTATTCTAGAGTAAATATGGTTGTTGTGTATTATTTGCATTTATATTTAAAATTTGAATTCAAACTTTTCGCGGGCATTTATATCTAACGTACTTTTGAAATAAGAGGAAAAAGAAGTTGTGACAAGATGGCTGAAAATGCTAAAGTTAGATGTAACAAAATAAAACGAATAAAAGTAAACATAATTTAATATAATGGTGAAATAGTACCGTCAAATGGGGTAATATAGGACAAAAATGCCATATTGCCTCATCCGACGGTACATTTATTTAATAAAATTTAGTGATAAAGAACTACAAGTTTGAAACTCAATCAATGGTACAGATATATTGGCTTACACAATAAAATTTATTGAGAGTGTGATTATAGATTTTTGCCCTGGTTGGGCCTCAAACATACTGCATAAAAAATTAACATCTGCAATTATATCTAAAGAAGGCTAAATGTAAAAGCCGAAACTGGTAGTGCAATATTTTGTCATATATGGAAAATAAAATGAATCAGGAGATTTGTTTGTTGGTGTTACACCAATTTATAATGGTGCATATACCATCTTTCTCAGATACATAAATAATAAATCTTCTATCTTATTTTAACTAGAAGCCAGCGTAGAAAGTGTAGCAACAACAAACAAACTTAGGAAGTATAACCTAATTTAATTTACCAATAAAATTTTAAACTTGTTTTCGACTCATAACTTTTTAAGAAAATAAATAAAGTTTGACGTAAGGTAGACGTATATCACTCTAATGATAACTTTCAAAAATAATGTTCTCTGAGAGCTTGACAAAATTACTGTAAATGTTTTTTTTTTCTGTTCAAGCTTTATTTTGAATAAGCATTTATCAAAATATTAAATTTTGATATTATTTGAAGAAATGAAAAAGCAGGAGAATCTATTTTTATTCATTTAAGTATGCTTTTTGAATGTTTAAATTTTTCCAAATTCTGATAAACGACTAATAAAATTTAAATTAATCAAAAATAGATCATAGATTACAATTTATATATCGCACTATTTTATGTATGCGTGGATGTCCTGCCGCTGATTAGAAACTACTCTATGATCTTAAACGTCAAAAAATTAGGTTATATTTACTCAATTTACCACTTTTCGTTCTCGACAACAATATAAAATGATACATTAGAATAGAAAATGAACAGGTTTGAATATACAGAATCGTCTTTAGCAGTAAATGAATATATAGCTCACCAGGAAACAAATGTACGCTTGTATGACGGCGATCAAAAGGTACAACTTTGAATTTTTCAAGATTCTATCTCCACTGATCGGTATTTTTAGACAGTATTTGAAGGTGGGGATCTATACTTCACTAGCCACAGGATAATCTGGTGCAATCCAGGAGAAGTACAAAGTGGACGAATTGTTTTATCACTGCCGTTACCCCTAGTAAGACATGTCGAAGAAGAAAGCCCGAGCGCTTTTAGCTTTAGTAGATCCAGAAAGGTGGCGCTATATCTACACGAACCCCTGCCAGAACGCAACGAGGGGCCTCAATTGAGTAGCCTCTATGACTTCATTAAATTATCCTTTCGGGAAGGATATAAGAAGAATGTCGTTTCAATATTACAAGGTTGCCTGCAAGAGAGGAGGTGGGAGATGAAGAATCAGCCAAATAAAGGTGGAATGCCGCGTATCAAGTTGCGAACTGGAATTGCCGGAATTGAGAAGGGCATAGAAGAGAAACAACGGGCCACTGATAAAAGTATTTCGGTTGCATTCCAGGATTTAGATAAATTAATGGTGATGGCTAAGGATATGGTGCGTCTGTCTAATAATATATCGACCAAAATCAGGGTAAGGATACTCATTTTTTTATTAGTGCTGCATTTTCAGTGTAATTTTTTATTAATTAACTTGTTTTAAGAAGAGTTTGCCAAGTTTTGCCCCTGTTTGGGCGCCAAATGTGTTATGTTAAAAACAGACTTAAAATGTGTCCTTGCTTATATCAAATAAATGAATTTTAAAGTTAGTTGTTGTGTCGATCAATCATTAATACAAAACAGAATTTATAGAGTGCATTTATATTTATATTATTATCTTTTGCCCCTGTTTGGGCGCCAAATATGTTGTGTTAAAAACAGACTTAAAATGTGTCCTTGCTTATATCAAATAAATGAATTTTAAAGTTAGTTGTTGTGTCGATCAATCATTAATACAAAACAGAATTTATAGAATGCATTTATATTTATATTATCTTTTGCCCCTGTTTGGGTGCCAAATATGTTGTGTGGAAAACAGACTTAAAATGTGTCCTTGCTTATATCAAATAAATGAATTTTAAAGTTAGTTGTTGTGTCGATCAATCATTAATACAAAACAGAATTTATAGAGTGCATTTATATTTATATTATTTATATTTATATTTATTTATATTATATTTATATTATTTTGGCCCTGTTTGGGCGCCAAATATGTTGTGTTAAAAACAGACTTAAAATGTGTCCTTGCTTATATCAAATAAATGAATTTTAAAGTTAGTTGTTGTGTCGATCAATCATTAATACAAAACAGAATTTATAGAGTGCATTTATATTTATATTATCTTTTGCCCCTGATTGGGCGCCAAATATATTGTAATTGAATTTTTTTTTTCTTTTCTGATATAAAATATAAAAAAAAAATTGTGATGAGTAATAAAATATGATACAGAATTTGTAAAAATGTTAATTATAGATCGCTTAATTTTAGTGAAAAAAAAGTATTTTGGATGGCAGCACTCGCGACAGACTTAAAGTTGTACTTTAGGTCTGTTAGGATAATCATTGTTTTCTTTATTTTTAAGGAAAAACAAGGAGATATCACAGAAGACGAAACAGTAAGATTCAAATCGTACTTACTTAGCCTAGGTATAGACGACCCTGTAACTAGAGACAGCTACAAATCTGATGACCAATACTATCGTAGCTTAGCGAAGCAGATATCCGATATAGTGGCTGAAATAATTGCTGATGTGGGTGGAATGATGGCTTTAACGGACGTCTTTTGTAGAGTAAACAGAGCGAGGGGTTTAGAATTACTATCACCGGAAGATCTACTTAATGCATGTCGAATTATGGAAACACTAAATCTACCGTTGAAAATGTACCAATTTGATTCCGGGGTAAAAGTTTTGCAACTCCGAACGTTAAATAATGAAAATGTTGCTAATACCACTGCGGAATTGGTAAATTACATATACTCGAATTTTAATAAGTTATATGCTACTTTGTAATATTGTAGATCGAAGATAAGGGTTCAATCACAGCCGAGGAATTAGCTAGATTCTTAAATATATCTGTAATGTTGGCCAGACAACGATTACTCATGACGGAAACCTACGGGAAATGCTGTAGAGATGAATCTATCGAAGGGCTACGTTTCTATCCAAACTTATTCTTAACGAGAGAAGATTAGACACTGCCAAAAAGAAATGATAGAAAATATATCCTGTTAATAATTGTTACCAATGCTTGGATTTTTAAATTAACAAAACTGAATTAATTTAAGCAAGACATTTACAATAATTACGCTTGGGAGTCATTTTGTAAATTATTAAATAATAAAATATATTTAAATTAGTAAAAACTGCTTTTATTTTTACTGTTAGTAATTTTTTACACACCTTATAAAATTACTCGCAATTTGGATAAATGAAAATCATAAACAGGGACATCTCGATAAAGAATTGAAAAATGCCGTAAATGTTTGTTACTTTAATTTCTAGATGGCACTAGTAGCTCGTCGATAAAAAAGAAAGTTGTTAGCTCTTAGATATTAGCCGAAGTATTTACTCTATTTATTACCAGATGGCGCTGAAATATTTACTAGTAAAAGAAATGTAGACTGAATTTTCAGATATATTTTTAATAAAATCACAAAATCTATTATTTATTCAGTAATTTATTCGCCTATTAATTTTAAGTAAAAATAATGGCATCAAGAAATCTGATTCAAAATTTAAGCAATACGTTAATAATAATTGCACTTGAGAGTCTTCCAAAATTAAATAAATAATAAAATATATTTAAACTAGTAAAAACTGCCTTTATTTTGACAGTGAGTAGTGTTTTAGGCGTTATAAAATTCCTCGGAAGTTGGATATAAAATTTTATGAATTAAAATTACGAACAGAGATATCTATCGATAAAAAATTAAAAGTTGTAGTAAATGTTCGTTTCTTTAATTTCTAGATGGCAGCAGTAGTTTGTTGATAAAAAGAAAACTGTTAACTCTTAAATATTAATGTGAAACGTTTAAGCTATTTAATATCAGATGGCGCTAAAATATTTAATAGTAAAAACTAAAACTTCTGAGATATGTTATTAATAAAACCTTCGCAAAATCTATTATTTATTTACTCAGCGATTTATTCGTGAGCTGATTTTAAATAAAAATAATGACAACAACACAGTTGATTCTCGAGTTCAAAATAAGAAAAAAAAACTAATAAAAGTTATTACATGGTTATACTATTTTTCATCAACGTCGATGAAATAAATATTTAATTCAAGCACAAAATTGTTTTTTTTTTGTTCAAAATTGACTTGCGGGTTATGTTTTCTGAAATTGTAGTTTTAATCTACTTAATTCATTGTTGAATATTGAGTTATCTCTGTTTTTTATTTCATGAAGCTTATGTTAAATAAACCATAATTTTAAGGTTTAATGCCTCTATTGTTTTTTATTTCTTATATTTTAGATTTCGTTGTAAGTACCACAAATATTTCATTTTATCGTAAATACTATGTAAATTTAATGAGAGTATAATCCTGTTTGGACAAACATTTATTGGATTTTATGATGCAAAAAAACAGAATAATAATTAATGGGTATATGTTAGTTACGGACGTTAGCCCACAAAATCACAATTGCAATGAAATACTCAAAAAGGAATATTATTTAGTCATTTCTTCAAATTTTCACTTGCTTGTTTATTGGATGAAAACAATGAATTTCATAAGGTGTAAGTGTTACGGCAGGTCAGTCTTGATATATATAAAGTAAATAAACAATTTAATTAAAGATTAGAATGATAACAGAGTCATCTATTAACAAGAAAAAGAAATTCACTGCTGAAACCGGCGACATCTGTCAACTAGAAATAGAACTATCAATAAACAAATTGATAAAGAAGAGACCATTAAACATTCAATATGAAATACTTATGCTACTTTCTGTACGATAGCAGCACAACTTGCATAACATTCTGTAATATAAAAAGAAAAAGTAATAAAGAATGTCATTGTAATAAAAAAAATTAACAAAATTTATCTTTTAAATAATAAAAAAAAAACGTTTATTACAAAATAAAATAACGATATTTCGGATGCTTACAGCATATTTGTATAAAAACCTGTCGTGTAGCAACCTTCAATTTCAATGTAATCATCGAGGTGATCCACTATTTGACAGATGACAATTCGTATGCGGTGTGTAGTTATAGTGGTCATATGCATGTCATGACACATTTTCTTTAATAACGGGTTTCAGTGTGATAGTTATTTTTTTATTAGGTGAATTTCTCGCTTATCCATTCCTCTATTTGGCTTTCGCGTTCGGTTTTTGCGGCAATTTATAATGAGCGATACAAATACGACTAATAGTAGCAACGAAAGTGCCCCGCCGCAGAGAGGACTGAATTTGAACGCGTTAAAAAATCATGTTTTATTACACAAAGTGGACGTAGCTTTGCTGTGCACGCGAATTTTAACGATCATATGCACCCTAGGGTATATATTTCCGATTTTCGGGTGAGTAAATTAAAATGTTTCTTTATTATTCGTTAATTAAGGCGATTAATCTAATTTAGTCCGCATGACCTATGTCGATTGGTTTGTGGTATTTAAGTAGTTAAACATCCTTGAACTGTTGTATTTTGTAAACTGGTTTTTTTTTTGATTTATATAAATTAATCTTTATAGTCTTTGCTTAATTCTGACTTCGTTATTTATTTAGAAATCCTTATAATGCATACTACAAAGCACTATTATCGAATGCTGCGACGAGTGCCCTTCGGTTACATCAACGATTGGGGGTAGTACATCTTAGTGCGGCATTCTTTAGGGAACTCCTCAAAGAAGATAGCTGTCACTACTTGTTTTATTCATTGGTGTTTCTCTATGTTTCACCGATCACATGTGAGTATTTTTGAAAGTGTGTTTCATAATATTACAATCCCAAATTTTGAATTTGCAGTGGTGCTGTTGCCAATCGTATTATTTGCAATATTACATGCAGCCAGCTATTCGTTGACTTTATTAGATGTAGGTATTGCTAAGGGTATTAAAAGAAAGCCATGGCAGAAATATGTTGGTTTTATTTTTTAGACGATGGGACAAAATGCTTGGTGGGGTGCCAGGCTTCTGATATCGATAGTAGAGTTTCAATCGAGGAATATATTAAGACTCGCCGCTTTTACGGAGATTATGTTGATGCCCATGACGGTTATATTCATCTTAATGTAAGTAGCAGAAATATATTAAACCTTTTATCTAGATGTAAAGAAAAACCTGACATTTTATTTATTTAACTGCTATCAGAGGCTGAATTTTTAAATCAGATTAAAAATAGTTAAATTAGATTATCATTTTTATATTTATGACGCATTCTTTATAACAGATAAAAAGTTAGTAAGTTTTATAGTGTTGTCTGTCATATGGATTTTCATTTATCTTGTTATCAAAATTAAAGTTATTTATTTGATAATTTGGTAGATAACTGATGAACAGAAACATAAGCATCTGCTTAGAAGTGATTTCAAATTTCCATACTGCAAACTGCAAATAGAGTGGCATATTCTTCAATATGTTTAAACATGTTGTTGTAAATCTAAGTGCATTAACAAAGCAAACGTTAAATTAGGATTTGGAGAAGATAAATACTAATAAAGAAATACAAAAAGTGAAAAATTAAAAAAAAAAATTAAAAATTCATCACATTTTATATGATGTGATAATCATCTTTGTCAATCTTTCGTGTAGCTACAATCTAATGTTAAATTGTTAACCACATTATGTAAAAAAGGATTTGCCTGTAGAACTGAGAATACTAAAACGTTATTTATGATGATTAACTTTCAAGTGATTAACCATATTAGACATTCTTGAATATTGTTGATATAATATATACCTTTTTTATCACAAATTTCTTCGATGAGATTACCCTGCTTTAATAATAGCATAATTAATCGTAAATTGATATATATGTAGTTGATTTTGAATCTTGTGTAGATTATTTATATATAGATTAGAAACAAGAAAGGGCAAAATACACTACCTTGTGGGCACAACTTGTCTGAAAATCTTCGGAATTTGTTCGCCTTTGTAGTGTACAATATGTTTAATTTAATCACATTAATCCTATAGTCCAATGTCCAATATTTCAGCTCTCAGTAAATTGTGGTAAATTTTGATTTTCTGGCAAATAATGACCAATAAATATTCATATTTTTGTTGTATTCTTGTATCACGTTAAAAATTATTGTTAGGTTTTAGATTGGTAGAGATTGTTGTGGATATTAATAGCAAAACCGCTGTTTCCTTTATCCAATCTTTAATTTTATTATCTTTTACGACCGGTTTCGGCGTATTAATGACATCCTCAGGTGCATAAAAACGTCAATAGAAATGTCAATGTTAAAATTTTATGTTGTAAAACAGAGAAAATGGACTGGATGTATGGATATATAAAAAAAATTAACATTGACGTAGCTTTGTGATTTCTATTGACGTTTTTATGCACCTGAAGATGACATTACATCGAAACCAGTTGTAAAAGATACTGAAATCAAGAATTCGATAAAGACAAACGATTTTGCTATTAATTTACCTTCATAAATTGCTTTTTTTTTGTGGAAGTATGCTGTAACTTCCTTTGAAAAAGATCAAATAATCAACAAATCTCAAGATATATTTTACATAAGTGGTAAAATTGTATAAAAACCTGTGCTAAAAGGACTATCTTTTACATCGTTATCGTATTTTTTCATAGAATTTATTCTGTAATTTCATTTAAATATTAAAATTTCTCATATTTTCCCCCATTCTCTTGATTTGTTTTCCAAAATTGGAAGTTCTAATTTTAGTTTTATTGCGCGCAATAAAAAAATTACGAACTGTAGCGGCCTTTTTTTTATACAACGTGTGTATAAATTGTCGCAAAAGCTACACGTAGCGACATACTTCGTTCGTTTCTGAATCGAAAATCTAAATGGTAAAATATTGTACTATGGTTCATAAGTCTTGAAGTTCGGTTTTTAGTTCCTTAATAAGCGTTTGTGTTCGTTATTTGTCGGTATAGATAGTTACAATTTTGAATTTACACGAATTCTTATTCCTGTTTTTTCGTAAACAGTTTCTTTTTGATTTTAGAGCCTGGTTTCAACATTCTTCATAAGCATCCTCTCATGAAAAACACATTTGGCAACATGTAGGACATGACTTTGTATTCTAATTTGATTTCCAATCAAAACCATTACTGTCAAATTTGACATTAATCTGAAGTGTTCAATTTTATGCAAGCTCTGCTCTTTTTCGTGATTACTCGTATTCTCTTGATTAGTTTTCTGTTTTCAGTGTTTTTATCGTTCTCGTATTATTGTTTTGTTTATTTATAATGTTTTACATTTAATTAATATCCGATATGTATATGGTATACGGTTTTGTAATGAAATGCTAACATGACAGAACAGGAATGTCGCGTACGTTTTCCAAACCGGAGACATCCTACTGGAAACGTATTTCGACGGCTGGACCAACGTCTACGTGAAACTGGTTCGTTTAAGAAAAAAATGCCAACGCTGGTCGACCTAGACAACGGCGTACATTACAACTGGAAGAGGAAATTCTAGACTCAGTACATGAAGATCCCTCCGTCAGTACTCGACAGTTGGCGTCCACATTCAATATCCGCAGTAATAAGACCGTTCATTTGGTTCAACGTGAAAACCTTCTTTATCCATACCATATAACTAAGGTGCAGCCGCTCTATGAAAACGATAACATACACCGTTTAAACTTTTGTCATAGTATCTTAAATAGGATTCAAGAAGATGGCGACTTTTTAAGAGGTGTTCTTTGGACCGACGAGTCTATGTTTATTCCTAATTTCCACCATTGGGCAGATGAAAATCCTCATGCGTTTCGGGAATACGGTCACCAAAGAAAGTTTTCAGTTAACGTTTGGCTGGGTATAAAAATCACCGTGTCGTTGGGCAATCTATCTGCCAAATCGACTTGATGCCAACGGGTATTTAAATGTATTAGAACAAGTTATTGACGAGATGCCATTGAATATGCGCCGTAACATGTTTTACATGCATGATGGAGCTCCGGCACATTTTTCTCGTAATGTGAGAGAGTGTTGGATGGAACACTTCCCTAACAGGTGATTGGTCGCGTGGGTCCTATCTTATGGCCTGCAAGGTCTCCCGACCTAAATCCTTTAGACTTTTTGTTTGGGTTTCATAAAGGTGAAAGTTTACGCAACACCTCCACAAGACGCTGACGAAGTTATAGGACGAATTAACGCGGCAGTATTAGAAATTATACCGGAAAGGCTTGAACAAGTAATACAGACAATACCTCGTAGATTGCAAATGTGTTTACAAACAGACGGATATCAATTTGAACATATGCGTAGGTAATAGTGTCGCTAATTTATTACAAGAGATGCGTTTGAAAAATCAAAACTACCAATTCTGTTTTAATAAAGCTTTCTTATTGCTTTTATCATCTTGTATCATTTGTGTTATCCAATTTGTCATTTGTAATTCTGGTCTGTCAATTTTGACAAGTATTGTAACTACCATTACGGTAGTATGCGACTACAGTGTTGTCAAATGTATGTTACTTTCAAGTGGCTCCTGAAGACGCATGAAGCATAATACCATATTTTACCATTTAGATTTTAGAATCAGAAACGAAGGAAGAATGTCGCTGCGTATAGCTTTTGCGACAATTTATACACACGTTGTATAGTTATCTTTGAGTATATCCGAGAGGTTATGTTGACATATTACTGTCACAACTTTCAAAGTAAAATTTGTTGTTTATATAAAGTTAAAGATGCTATAAAACTACATTACCTACTTTGGCAAGTTTGGCAATAGTGTGTGCTTCAAAATAAAAGTACTTAAATAATAATGCATTAATTAATTTAATAGAAAATCACAGGTAACTTCATAAAACATTGAAATTACTAAAAAATAATTGCGAAGAATTTAAATTTGGTCGTTTAGGTTATGATTTTTATCCTTTTTATTCATCACATAGGGGCAAAGCTGGTCTCTTAACACCGTTCATCTACTACCACTTCCTCATACAAAGATACACGTCAAGACGCAACCCGTACACAAGAAACATGTTCCACGAACTGCGGCTGCTCCTCGAAACGACGGCTGCGAAACCATCCATGCCCGGATTTCTAAAGACCATCATGCTACGTATCGTCATGATCACCAGTAGACTAGCCCCACCCCCGGTGGCGGCACAACAGTAACAGTGTGTGAGGACGGGGGTTGGAATGGCACCCGAAGATTCATCGTTCACTTGTTATAGTCGTTATTGAGAACCATTCGATATTTTTTTCCTCTTTTAAAGTTTTTAGCATTCGTAAGATACCTTTTTCTTTCTTTTCCATTTTTCGGTGAGTGGCATAGATATTGTTAATTCTTTTTTTTTTTGTTTTTTTTTTTTCTTTTTAATTTTTATAATGTGAGAGTGTCGTGAGCACTTGATTAGGTATGTTGTTTCAATTTTTTCGACGGCGATCACCTAAAAATACACACACACACGAAGGTTTATGATTAGCGGATTGCAGGTAAACATTAATATATTATAAAATATGAATATGTACATTGTTGTGGTTGCATCAGTTATTATTATTATTATTATTATTATTACATGCTATTTGTAACGTTTTCAATAAAATATTATACAAAAATTTGTTGAGTAATTTATGCTTTTTTTTTTGTTTTTAACGCTGTGAGATCAATAAATATTAAAATATTTCCTACTTCCAAATATCTGTGTTATTAGGTAAACTAGAAGCCGGACATTCTCCTAGAATGTAGTTCCTTGAGGAAGGTGGTTTTTTTGAAGCCGGTCCATTCACTTGAGAATCATCTTTTATAATGTGCAATACGCTTTAACTAGTTTTCTTTTGTTTCTACTTTTGGAACACTCTGTATAGTCGAAAATATTTTTAGGTTATGCAGCATTGAAACACATTGTACAACTGTTGTATAAAAGATTTTTTCCTAAAAGCAAAAATAAAGCTATAATCAAAGACTCAGTTTTCGGGAACACTCTGTGTAGTGAAAAATATTTTTAACTTATGCAGCATTGAATTCTGTACAATTTTTGTAGAAAAGATTTTTTCCTAAAAATAAAAATAGAGCTATAATTGTAAACCCAGTCTTCCTGAACACCCTGTATATTTAAAAATATTTTTAGGTTATGCAGCATTCAATTTTTAAAACTTGTAGAAAAGATTTTTTTCCTAAAATCAAAAATAGATCTATAATGAAAAACCCAGTCTTCCTGAACACCCTGTATATTTAAAAATATTGAGTAATTTATGCTTCTTTCTTGTTTTTAACGTTGTGGCATCAATAAATATTAAAATATTTCCTACTTCCAAATATCTGTATTATTCGGTAAATGTCAAGGAGTTATCTTAGCTATTGCCCTTGATACTTACAGATATGTTATTAATTCATAAAATATTATTTTCATAATTAATTTTTTATGGCGAAATATTTTATAAATAAAAATTGATAAAAAAAGCCATCTATGAATAATAGTTAAAAAACATAATGAAAACTGATTTTTTGATTACTAGAGAGCAGTAAAAATATTTAAAAAAAAATCATTGGGGACGACATCTATAAATTATTAGCGAAACTACCTTAACTGTGCTCGTTGGTAAAAGAGACAGCTTCTTCCGTCAGGACAGTAAATGAGAACTATTACAGCTATTTCCTTTCAGATGGCACTGCACACCTTAATTCTAATGAATAAAAGTTTCTACAAAAACGAAAGCAAAATGGCAAATTACAAAGAACAAACCGATTTATAGCATAAATGATATATACCTACCTTACAAAGAACACTTTAATTGCGGTCACAATAGTAAAAGGTAGTTAAGAAAACGCAAGGGTTATAATTATTTCCCTTCCAACTTTATATCTCAGAACAAAAACGGAAATATTTGAAGAACCACATTTTAACAATAAAAAAGTTTTTAATTTCGATCAACATTAGTGTTGGGGTATGCTAAATAATTCTGGAAATAATTGTTATTTTCAACTATTGATTCGAATATTTGATTAAGTTATGAGAAATTGTTTGGTAAGGTGACGAATGATTTAAATAAATTTATTAATATTACAAATTATTACAATGCGGAAATACTGCAATGTTAATTTACTACGGGCATAAATTACTTCAGATCGCTTTTGATACTGACAAAAGATTGTTCTAAGAAATGGTTTTTTTCTAGATAATATAAATATTAAATTTATTAATATTAAACCTGTTTTACCCCATCAATAACTATAGTCAAAAAATTGCGCCGATAATATAATTATAAAAATGAAATCCGTTTTATTTTGTTTACAAACATATTCTGAAAAGAAAGTATTTGCTTTTTCGCACAATTCAATAAATTATTGTAATCGTACTTATATAATTATTGTTAAAATTTAATATTAAATAAATAAAAATTAATAGTAGCATTGTTTAAGTATATCTAGTTAGTCAACGTAATGCATTTTCGAAAAATAAAAATATTTCCTCTTGGGAAGTGGCGCACTCTATCGGTGAATGTAATATGATTTGAAATCTCGGTCATAGTGAGAGACAGATTTCTTATCGGTGAATTTACTAGTATTGGCGAATTGTGTGGCGTGCGGAAAAGGGAGGGTGGATGCATGTGACGCTGTGATGACGCACCTCGCGATAATTCTCGTGTTTGTTTACATTAGAAGATTAGAATTCTGAGGTATTCTGTTATAAGTAAAAAGAAATTGAAAGTATATTGCAAGGCTCGTTCTTGTTGACAAAACATTAATTGAACAATTTTCTAAATTTAGGTTTTTTCTTATAAGAATAAAATATTGAAACTTAAAACAAAAAAAATCACTGAAAAGAGATAGTTAAATCTAAAAGGACGAAAATTTGCCGATAAAAAACAAACATTAATCTACTTCCCAATTTTTATTTTCTTAGTTTTTAAATTAATAAGTTGTTTTGTTAACTTAATTTACTTATGTTTATGGTTATATAATAATCAGAAAATGTTTGTTTTATTAAGAAGAATAAGTATTTAGTTTGATAATATATAATCTGTAGTTCGATGGCCTTTTTATATTTAAAATTTTAACAAAACGCGGGTTTTTAGTTCGAACGTATATACGAAATCCTTCTTCTCCACCTCTCTCCTATTCTTATCTTCGCTTCTCTCGTGTATAGCGGTACTATCGCTAACTTCAACTGGTGTAAAGGCGGGAAATTTGAAATTTAAAATGTAGCCTACTATAAATCGTTATTTTCTTTACATGTATATGTACCATTTTACTTTACTTTTTGACTTTTTCTTAGTTCTAATTTAATGTATAGGTACTCTATGTATATAGTTTTCTTATATTCACAAAACATTTTTTATTTGATTTACTTTCTCTTGAGGCGCTGAAAGTTACGAGGTAACCTTTGGGAGCAACATCCGTATATACAAGGTTACATCGTAACTTTTCAGCCAATCAAGAGAAAGAGCGCGAACGCGTCATCATGTATGCTGTTTTGAATAGCTTTGTTTATTTGTGTGCTTGGAGCAGTATCTACTGACGTCATCAGAGTAACTTGAGAGCGTCTCAGAGTTGGATTTAAACATGGTACAAACAAACGCGCTCGACTGCAAATATAACCTTAATTTATTAGTTACTATTGTCAAATGTCACAGCTATTATGAATAGGAAAGTAAAATAATTTTTCAAATTAATGAATCTAGACTACAATAAAAATGCATCATATACTAGTATTATGTACCTATAAAGTGAAGTTTTAATATATAATGATCGTTCTTTACATCAATCACATTGGTATCATTATATTATCTATTTCGTGCATATTTGATGCAGTTATAAATCAGATTACATTTACAAACGACAGTTTACAATACGGTGTTAGTGCGATTAGGTTATGTTGTACAAATTGCTCGTAATTGCTCGGACGTCGGATCGCGAGCAGAAAGAGGAACCTCTTTGTGATCCGGATTTGCTTGCTCTAAACGAACAAACACGCACAAATCATGCTCTAAAATACAAAGAAACGCCTAAAATTCCATGGATCTGCTTAAATCAGACAAACAAACAAATCTAATAAGTAACGTGGTGCATATATGTAAATATAAATGGCGATTTGTACTCCCAAACTACATATTTATTTTTATAATGATAAACGAATTTCTACTATTATGCAATAGTAAACATAAGTAAATCAAATAAAAAATATTATATAAATATAACACAAAACTTAGAACTACACACATATATAGAGCATTAAATTAGAAACTAAAAAAAGAACCAAATTTTTATTCTTCCTAATAAAACAAACATTTCAATGTAAACACGAGAATTATCGCTTGGCACGTCATCACAGCGTCATCGCCTATCTACCCTCTCTTTTCTTCGGGCCTTGCAATGCTATTGCAATTAAATATTTTGCCGACACGTAAAAGGGCCATCTTGTATGTAGTAGTCTAACTATAAAGCTTATATTTAAATCGAGATGGGCACCAACGCCGTGCTGCCATCTCCCGCTTTTGTCCAAACTGTTCAAAAATCCGTTAACTATTTTGTCCATAAGGTTGACTAACTAGTATGTATATAAACAATGATAGTAGTCATAAGCACAAATAAAGATGCTAATCTAATCTTTTATAAGATGGCGATAAAAATATTTAAATGATTGAGCGCGACATCTATAAATTATTAGTGAAACTATCTTACCTGTGCTGGTTGGTAAAAGAGAGAACTTTTTCTGTTAGGATCATAAATGGAAACTATTACAGCTATTTATTTCCAGATGGCGCTGCATATCAATCAGGGATACGACAACAAAACAGTTAAATTATAAAGAACAAAATGATTTATATTTATATAGTAAATTTCAAACTTTTTAATTGCGGTTATAATAATAAATGCAGTTACAAAAAAACAAGACTTATAATTATTTTTTTTAATTCCAAATTTCCACCTCGAAACAAATAAAAGATATATATGTATTTGAAAAACCTCACTTAAATATTTCATTAAATATTTAAATCAATAGTTGATGAATCAAAGAAATTGTTTGATAGAATGACGAATGATTTAAATATATTTATTAAATGTTGCGATTAATTGTGATGCGGAACTATTGAATTACTGCAACGTTAATTTACTAGGGTTCGCTTTTGATACTGACAAAAATATTGTTCCAAGAAATGGTTTATTGTAAATAATATAAAGATTAAATTTATTAATATTAACTCTTCGTCAGTGTGGTGGGTGGTGGAGTATGCTAGACCCCAGCATGTTCGCCTATATTTGGGGTATAACACTAATTTTTTTTCTGTCGTCCTAGTGGAGAATTAAACACGTTTTGATTTATCAATAATTTGGTTAAAAAAATTGAGCCCAAAAAATGTACGTCTATAGAAATGAAATCCGTTTTATTTTGTTTCCAAATATAATCTGGAAAGAAAATATTTTCTTTTTGACGCTACTTATAATTTATTCTATCCGTTATAATTATTGATAAAATTTAATATTTTATATTTAATTGAAGAGCAGAGTCATCTATGAGCCATAGATTAAATATTAGCTCTTTCATTTACTTGAGTGCGACATCTCTCAATTGGTAGTTCAACTATCAATGTATGTTAACAATTGTAATGAAGAGAACTGTTTTCAGGTGCAAAAATATTTATGCTACTGACACTCAGATGGCACCACATATTTCATTGACAAAGCTTTATGAGGAAGTACTTTTATTTATCTTATAAACAAACATAAAAAGATATTCCAGAGTCCTAAAAAATAGTGTTATGCTTAGAAAATATTTATTTCCTTAAATACAGGTAAAGATAAAAATTTAAACAAAATAAAATCTATCATTGGTAAATTTAAAAAATGAATTCGAATTAAGAGGGTTCTTTTAAAACTAAGGATTTTGTTTGGTTCTAACTTTTTGGTATTAAATTGACATCGAATGGAACAAAATAAATTTTATAATGATTATTTATATTTATTAACAGAGTTCCATAATTTATTTACTTGGTGAGAACTTAATAAAACGGAAAAAAATAATAAAAAAAAAAACTGCTGTCTATTTCATAAAGGCTTACAACCTCTACGTCAGGAAAAAAGTATTCAACAAAATTCACTATATACAATTTTTTTTATTAAGTATTATTCGTAATGAATAAGTCAAATTACAATTCGTTTTAAAAACTGTTATCAACTTATAATAATTATAATATTTGTTTATTCATTTACTCATTTATTATTCAATATATGCATAGAAAAACCCAAAAACGAAAAAAAAAAGAAAAACAGAAATGTAAAAACATGAAACAATGAACACAAACTTTTCCTTTATAATAATAGTCACAAATAAGGAACACTGACTTTTCACCATCTTCGTTTCCATTAGTATCACGAAGTCTTTTTCTTTCGCCCGCTGTCTGTCGTATTTTATTATAATCACTACTTTTATGTTGTTTTAATTTTTTTTTATTTGCTTCAATCAACCGTATAATAACAGTCAAATCGTAGATAATTCAGATTAAGGCATGATTATTACAATGTATGCAAATTGTATCACTACTATTTATCACACGGGGGGTGTGCAAAAAAGGGGATTTTCGGGGTTTTGTGTGATAAAGGGTATTCACGTGACCAATGTGCTTCTAATAATTTCTTACATTACTAATCTATGTAATTTTAATATAGGGAAATAACTTTAGAAACGATTAAATTATTCACGATACTTCAGCATTTTTGATCATAATATAACGAGGAAACAATTAAGAATTTAGCTTTTTAGCTAATTTAATAAAAAGTTTTTTTTTAAGCACGAAAAGATTGACAAATTGTTTCAATTGAATTTCCTTGTTTTGATATTTATTATTAATAATCACTAGAGAAAGGATTCTAACAAAAATACGTTGCTGTTTACTAAAAGATAAGTACGTACTTAAAATCAAAAAATAAATTTTTGATTAAAATACAATATTTCGGCATTAATTTTGGTTGTCTCAAAACCAATATTTTTCTGTTAAAATTAACATTTATCCATTCTAAATGATATTTTTCCTGCCCTTTTTTAATATAATAATAACTGCTTCTAATTTCAGAAGAAATTCATTCATAATAACATCAGGTTGTGGTACGAGCAAGTTTTTTCCCTTCAAGTTAAAAGAAGCACTCTTTGCAGACTCTTATAAAAAACGCAATTCTATAATATTATTGTTTTTATAATAAAATTAGTTGATATTATACACAATTATTGCTGTTGTTCTAAAATACAAATATCGCTATGTATTAAATTAGGTTTAAAACAAAAGCCCATTATAAATTCGTTTATTGTATTGAAAGCCAATTTATTTTTATGATGTTCAAAAGTATTTATATGTTTTGTGAGTGCATTACTTTTATTATTAAACTGAATTATAATCAACATTTCTATCCGAGGTTTTAAGTAAAATATAAGTTAGTTTGAATTTGTTTCTTATAGCGTTCAGAGTCAAAACGATATTTCGAAGATATGCATTTTGGAAGCAAAAAACAAAAGGTGGTTAAATGGTGGAGTGGATAAAGAAACATATCAATCAAAGACTATTTTATAAAGCATGTGGAAAATCAATAAGTGCATTTTATTTACTTATTAGAGTGATGAAAATTTAACAAGGCGTTAAAGTTATTTTAACTTGTATACAGCCTAAAGTTGAGATAAATGTATTTATTGCAATTTAAATTTACAATTACCTAAATTCAGGTTATTTATTTGAATTTCAACGTTACTAAGTAATTAAAGAGTGACCTAGATATCTTGAGTTCATTATTCTAAATTAAGACATTTTTTTAAATGATTTCTCCATTCTAAATAATGTAAATTATTTAAGTTTTTCTGCCCTACGACCAAAAATCTGATCAATAAAATAATATTTAATAATTTCTAAACAATACCAGAGAGTAACAAATTTCGGGTGTAATCGACTGCAATTGTCGAAGTAAGTAAACTTACTTGTTTTGGGATTACAATATTATAACCTTAATCATTAGTCAAGTTGACATAAATAGCTGTCCGTCTTTTGCCATACAGTAAATACACGTTCTGAAAATATTTAAAACAGGTCGCTGTTTGATGATTTTGATAGTTTGCTTTATGCAGCCAATCGAATCGTTTAAATTTACACCGAACTGAATGTTATACCAGATCCTGGTAAGCAGCGACATCTACATGACATTTGAAAACATAAGAACTATTTTCTTGACACATCAAAGTAATAGAAATAACGGTCACAGTTAATAGATAGCCTGGTTTATATCAGAACTAAATAGTATAACACTATGTAATCAAATGTAACTTAAATAAGCAATAAGAAGTGAAATACAACTTTAAAGAACCTAATAATTTCGTCTTTGACGAAGCAAACAGATTAATTGGCGCTATTTTGAGAAAATGTTAACTACAGTAGTACTTGCCAATGTGACATTTCATTCATATTTAGATTGACATTTTGCTGTCAAAATCTTACCAAGCGAAAGGTACGCATTTTTATGAAAAAAGTTTGGTAAAATTTGGTATGATTCGAGAGATCGTATAAAGCAAACTATGAAAACCATCAAACAGGTTGTGGTTTAAACCAATTGAAGAACTTAGTGTCAGATTACAGCATTCTAACCTCAATCATATATTAAGTTGACAGAAACAGCTGTTCATCTTCAGCCACATTGTCATTAAAGTGAAGTACCTGATTCAATGTTATAGTAGTGTCTTAACCTCAATCATTTATCAGGTTGACAGAAACTGCTATTTGTTTTTACCCATTTAATTGTATTCGCCTTACATCTTTGGTCGGTTAAAATGAATAAACCGTTACAAACTAAAAACATTAAAATAAAAAGAAAAACATGACTAATTCACACCGTTTAGGTTAACTTTTTTTACTTGGTGCATTTGAACTGACTATCTTACCTAGATTTTGGGGTGGTTAATAGAGAGCTATATTATATATGACAAGCCCTAAAAGTAATAGCTTTTGACATAATAGGTTAACAGAATTTTAAAAAAAGTAATAGATCTATTGCAACTGCAATAGATGTAGTAACACTGGGTAAAGAGAAGTCTTCTTAACTGCTTTTAAATTCTGGCCTGAGGATGCTCAGATAGAGCGAAACCGGTCGTGTGTTAGTAAACAATTTTGTGAGGATCTAGATATTGTTTGATTTCTTTTTTCCCTATAGAGAGGGGTGCATTTGGTCACTTATACACTACAACACGAATACATCTAGCATGTTTATAACAACTGAAGTACTATCTGCTTTTAGGTTACAATATTCTAACCTCACACACATGACATGATAAGTTGATATAAAACAGCTGTTCACTTTCAGCCATGTTATCAATAATTATTTTAATAGTTATAAAAGTAATTGAAAAGTAGGTACCGATTTGATTCAAAGTGATAAAAATTGATTATTTTTTTATCTGTCCCGAATTCAAATATTTTAGATCTTAAGACATTCATTGAAAATAGTGGTAAACGAAAGTGTAATACATGAGCATTAATTCTAATGATACTGGAACTCCGATTAATTGGTGGTGGGCATAATGGAATGACGGAAAAGGTATCATTCAATTACGAATGATAGTTCGATTATGAATGATTGTATGAATAATTGTTTGGCCACAAATGAATGTTCATTCGACATGACAATATGATACTAAATGAGTTACGAATGATCATTTAATTATTATAATCATTCATTCAATTATGCTCAACTCTATCGATTGTTGTATTCTAACCTCAATCACATGACAAGTTGACATAAACAGCCATTTATCAATAATAATTTTAATAGTCATAAATGTAATCGCAAAATAGGTATCGATTTCATTCAAAATGATAAAAATTGTTTGTTTTTTATCTGTCTTGAATTCAAATAATTTACATCTTAAGACATTCATTGAAAATAATGGTAAACGAAAGTGTAATACATGATCATCATCTCTAATTATATTAGAGTCCGATTGATTAGTGGGGAATATAATCGAATAATGAAAAAGGCATCATTCGATTATGAATGATAGTACCATTACGAATGATAATAATTGTTTGGTCACAAATGACTGTTCATTCGATACGATAATATGATACTGAATGAATTATGAATGATAATTCAATTATTATAATACCTTTACCGATTATTGTATTCTAACCTCAATCACATGAGAAGCCGACATATAACAGCTGTTTGTTTTCAACCATGTTAGTCAATAGACATTTTAAATATTTTTAAAACAACTGAAGTATATGCTATTCAGGTTACAGTATTTTAACCTTTATTATATGTCAAGTTGACATAAACACTGTTTGTTTTTTTTTTGCCATGTTGTCAGTAGACATTTTGAATATATTTAACATAAGTGAAGTGCCCTATATTGAGGCTTGCAATATCCTAACCTCACTCATATGTTAAGTCAGTATATACAGCTTGTTCGTTTTCAGCTATGATTGCCAATAGATATTTCAAATGTTTTAAAGATAAGTGAAGCGAGTTTGAGGTTATGGAATCCCAATTGAAATCACACGTCATGTTGATATAAACAGCTGTTTGTTTCGGGTCATGCTGTCAGTAGACATTTTGACTATTGACTATGTATAAAAAAGTGATGTTGCGGTATCCTAACCTCAATCATATGTTAGCTCGGCATAAAGAGTTTTTTCGTTTTCAGCTATGATTGGCATTAGACATTTCAAATATCTTTAAGATAAGTGAAGCAAGTTTGAGGTTTTGGAATCCCAATTGAAATCACACGTCAAGTTGATATAAACAGTTGTTTGTTTTTTTTAGCCATGTTGTTAGTAGATATTTTTTAATATATTTAAAATAAGTGAAGTGTCCTACATTGAGGTTGCAATATCCTAACCTCAATCATTTGTTAGGTCGGCATAAACAGCTTGTTCGTTTTCAGCTATGATTGGCATTAGAAGACATTTCAAATATTTTCAAGATAAGTGAATCAAATTTGAGGTTATGGAATCCTAACTCCAACCGCACGTCAAGTTGACGTAAATCAGCTGTTCGTTTTCAGCCATATTTAGTATTTGACGCAATTATCGAAGCCACATTGATCACGCGAATAAAAGATCTTCCTCTTCACTATTATTCATTTAATCTATATAAAAAAAAATGATTATTTTTGATATAATCAGAAGATTCAAGCACTCAATCGGCGCTCGATATTGACTCACAAGTTCATTAATTTACTTACTTATTTAATTAAATATACGCCACGTATATATTAATTATTATATCCTTGGGGAGCATACTCAGTATGCATATACGATACAAATTATTATAGATTAGTTTTAATGAATGAAAATTCATAATTTATTCTATACATAAACAATATATATATATAACAGAAAAGCAAAAAGGAAAAACAGTATTTTTTTTTTTAATGTGGGTATGAAATGACATTAATATTATTAATAATAATAATAATTATTATAACATTGTAATCTTCATATTTTACAAATTCCGATACAAATAATTTAATAATAATAATAATAATAATTGTAATAAAAGTCCTTCATCAATCAGTAAATAAAATAAATATTTTATAGTGACTTCATAATAATTAAAAAAAAAAAGGTAAACTTTTAAAAATATAATTTCCATCGTTATAATAATAAGTTTCAATCATCAATCAATTGTTGTAGTTTTCTTTGTGTGTGATATTATAAACAGTGCTGCTCTTCCTGCTATTTATTCAATATGGCGACGTCGTTCGCCATATTTTTTTTATTTTTTTTTTTGTTGAAAAAACCAGACAATATCGGCACCCTCATCCTAGCATTTCATAGCGATTATATTATCCTGAAATACTAACTCGGCGGTGATAGAAATGTGTCAACAACTTTGCGTGTTGTACGTCGTTTCGTCGCTAGGTGTCGTCGTGGTGCAATTGTTCTCGTTCGCCGCCGCCGCCATCTCTGACGCGGATCGAAAAGCTACCGAATAGGGGAAACGGTTGTGGCACTTCTTGCGGAACTCTTCGACCGTTGCGTCGCATTTGCCGAACGCTCCCCGTTTCAACGCGTTTAATACATTTGTACAGGTCTGTAATAGGGGGGAAATAAAATGACTCGATTAATGTCTGGCGATAAAAAAAAAAAAATGGAGCAAAAAAAGATAATCTTGGGTCGAATGCATCATCGCAACTTTAAAATGTCTGACTAAATTTTATAAGTGCATTATTTAAAGTTATGAGTAGAGACCGGATTATATGCAAAGTGCATACAGAGGAAGTCTTGAATGTTTGTAGTTACGTCATTAACAGATCGGTAAAGTAAAGACAAGCGTAGTTTCAAAAAATTGGAAGCATTCATATAGACAAGCGAGATAGAAGTATATAACATAAGTCGTAGCTACTTAAGCTATACGTCCATATATTTTATTAAGAATCAACAAACTAGTTGAAGTGAGATAGAATACGGTCGAGTAATGCGTAAATAAGACCTTTCATAATGTTTACTTCAGGGCATGCAACCACGCCATTTTAACCCATTTTACCGCTCCGTTGACATTTGACATCTGCTTTTTACTGTTTATTGACCCTTCTTTAGGTTTGAATTTTTACTTACTTACTATTATTTCTTTTACCAAAAGTTCTTTTCAGAGCTATAGTGAAGTATATCGTTTAGTTTGTGGTAAGTTTAGAGGTGTTAAAGAAACATACAAAGACTTTAAACATTTTTTAGGTTACATTCAAGATGCCTGGTCAAACGAAACTTAGTTCTTGTTGCCAAGAGTTGGTCAGTCGTTTACTAGTGTATTTCGAGGAGGAAAAGCGAAATGGAAGTCCTCTAATATCCGTTGATGCGGTCCATGAGGTAAATTGTAATTGGTTATTATTAAATTAAAACTTATATACAAATTGTAGAGAGTTGTGAATGCTTTGGGCATTTCTATGGGTATCATCTACAACACAAAGCGCAAGAAGGAAGGTATATCTGCTGTTCCTTCATCGAGTGCTTCAACAGCCCTGTACAAGCCACGATTGATGCCCAAAACATGTGATGTGTCAGAGAGAAATAAAATGGATGTTCGTAAAGTAATTTAATTGGTTAAGGTTTATGTTATTGATGAATTACTTCGAGCACATGGGCATAAAGTTTCAAGACTTCCTCTGTATCACTGCGATTTCAATGCTATCGAATTTATATGGGCACATGCCAAAGAATATTATAATAAGCATATTGGTCGGGATGGTTATGGCGATAAACAAGTATTGGGAATGTGGCAAGAAAGTTTGAACAGCAGTACACTAGATACCTGGCAAAATTGCATAAATCACACAGGGAAAATAATTAAAGAGTGGTACGAAGGTGAAGCAAACATGACTTTGTTCTGACAGTTAAGATTGCAGATCAGAAGATGAGAGCGACACAAATTAAATATATTTTTAATTTCACTATTCTTTTCTTTCAATATTGACATATTTTAATTTAATTTACTGCAATATTATGTTTTGTATATACCATTGTATAGAAATTATGTTTGCTACATAAAATAAAAACATCATCTTTCGTTTAATTAATCATTGGTAACGTATATTAAACTAAATACTTTTATGTTGCTTGAATATTTTGTACATTTTGATTTGCAAATAGGTTTTTGATATGAGAACTACATTATTGCGGTAATACAGTATTTCATTGAGAACACATTTAATAATAAGCTTAGCCTGATCACGAAAGCATTGTCAATAGAAAAGTTCACTATTTAGAATCCTATTAGTTGCATTACTCATGATTGTTGTTAAAACGCAACGTTGACTAGAAACTGAACCAATCCTTTCAGTTATAAAAGAAAATCTATTAAAACTGCGTATAACCTCATTAAATTTGACAATTGTCATTTCGTACAGTTTATTTCAAACATGGTTGGTGTGCCTGAATTTGTTTCAGACGCTGCATACGTCATAAAGCAACTATGACGTAACTACAAACATTCATGACTTCGTCTGTAAGTGCATTATTTAAAGTTATGAGTAGAGACCGGATTATAAGCAAAGTGCATATATTTTATTTTTTGCATATCTTTAATTATAGTCTATATGTAGACGTATTATACTAATTGAACTTAATTAGCGCTAATTAGTGATTGCATATATTGCATATTTAGGCATTTCTATGCATATTTTTACAAAAGTTGCATACATTGCATATTTAAGCTTTTTCTTATACTTTCTGTTAGTAAAAATTCCTAGTGATTCCTAATGTAGATCGACAACCGACAATTCTCAGAACGATAAACCTTTTACATTGGTTTCTCTAATACTTTTTTTCCAAGAACTGCACGTGTTTAATTTCGCCTAGCAGAAGGGATGTGGTAAATACGTTTTATTATTATTAATTCCTAAATAAACTATTCATTCATTGAATATCTTTGAGCGAAACAGCACGTAATTGTGTTACGTTTTTAAATACTGTGCGTACATACAATGAGTATAGCGAACAAAATTTCTTTATGGATTAAGCCATATCCTGAACTGGTAAAGGATGGCGACAAAATATTTTGTCGAGCCTGCAGTAAACTGGTAAGTTTAATTTTACTAAAAGCTTTACAATTGTTTTTAAATTCTTTAACTTTTGATATAAAATGACAATCGTTGTTGTAGGTGTCTTCTGAAAGAAAATACCTGATTCATCAACACGCTAAAACTCCATCACATATTGGAAAATGTGAAAAACTAAAGCGATCCGCATGTCTGCAACAATGTATACGTCAATGTGTAGCATCAACTTCACGAAATTCAGAACAAGAAGAATGTAATACGGATCTGTGTAACGCATTAATTTCGTCTAACATACCATTAGCAAGATTAAACAATGTTAATTTAAAATCATTTCTACAAAAATATTGCAAACATAATATACCTGACGAAAGTACCTTACGAAAAAATTATATCACATCTTGTTACCAGCAAACAATAGCAGAAATTCAACAATTGGTAGGGAATAATTTTATTTATATCATGGTAGATGAAAGTACGGATAAGTGTGGCCGTTATATTGCCCATTTGTTAATAGGAATTCTTTATGAAGATATTGTAAGTAAATCATATTTAATTCATTGTAAAGAACTTCAAAAAACAAATAATGTGACAATTGCCCAATTCGTTCAAGAAGGTTTATCAAATTTCTTTTTACTTGGAAGTATACCTTGTGAAAAAATTTTACTAATGTTGTCCGACGCTGCATTATACATGATAAAAGCCGCGCAAAATTTAATTTTTTTTATAGTAACATTATTCATACCACTTGTTTAGCTCATGGGTTCAATCGTGTAGCCGAAGACATTAGGAATCAATTCCCTTTGATTAATGATTTAATTAGCAATGTCAAAAAAAGTATTTTTAAAAGCACCTTTACGAATCCAATTTTATAAGGAGCGACTTCCCGGTGTTAAGTTGCCTCCTGAACCGATTATTACGGGATGGGGGTACATGGTTAAAAGGCTGCAATTTTTTCGCCGATAATTTTGAAGGAATAAAAAATGTAATTCTTGAAATCACTGCTGGCTGCATTGCTCTAGAAAACTGTAAAAAGATAGTAACATCGACAGAATTGCTACAAAACTTTTTGTATATTAAGTCAAATTATAGCTTTGTTTCAAGTTCCATTCGTAAACTAGAAACGCAAGGGATGTCGCTCTCGCAAGCAGTCGAAATAGTAGACGAATTTGATATGCTATGTAAGAAGGTTAAGGGTACAATAGGGAAATTCTATATCCGATAAATTTAAAAAAGTGATAAATAAAAATGCGCGGTATTTGAAATTGAAGAAAGTTAAGAAAATTTTGCAAGGTGAAACAGTAAACGATTTCGACTTTAATTTTAGTTTAGAATGTAGTGCAAAGTTAAAAAATGCACCAATTATATCTGTGGATCTTGAAAAAAGCTTTTCTATTTCGAAACATATGTATTCTGTTAGAAGACAAAACTTTCTTTTACACAATTTTGAAAAACATTTAATTATAAATTGTTTTAGAAATATGTTGTGAAAAAAATTTGCGCAATAAAGTTAATGTTTAAATTTCTGCTCTTATTTATTTTATTGTAAAAATTTTGCATATTGTCGCAATTTTTTTTGCATATATATCCCAGGTTTATGCATATTTTCTCAAAAATCGATGCATATATATGCGCATATATTCCAGTTTTTCTTTGCATATAATCCGGTCTCTAGTTATGAGTGAGAAAAATAGTGATGAAAAACACATTTTTACATTGTAACAAAAGTTACAACACCGTTCAACTATGATATTGACACTAATTTTTTTTTTAAATCTGTACTTACAACTTTTTTACTTTTAAGCTTCTTTTTATTTGTTTATTTATTTTAAATTAGGTCCTATTTGAAAGGACTTGGAAAAAATGTAATCAAAATTCCCATATCAATGGGTTCGAATTATCCTCCGTCAACTTCCAATAAAACAATTTATCTAATAATTAATACATGCATTCCTTCACTTAAATTCTGATAAGTCGCTTTATGTTCTAGAGTTACTCAGTTTGAATAATTAAAAAAAAAGTCATTTTGTCGTGTAGAGAACCGTTTCAAACTGCGAGTTGGAACAAAGCTTATATAAAAAATAAAGTGATTCAACTTACTTCTAAATTTACATCTACGAATTTATTGTCTAAGGTGGTAACCAGACTGAGAGCTGTACTTAGGCTTTTCGGATCCAAATAATAGAGACTCCTAGCTCCCTCTAGCGTCGCCTCCAAGCGATCAGAATTCATCTCCAGGAACTCTTTATTCATTTGATTCGCCTCTTTGCCCTTGAAGAACGGCTCCACCTCACGCGTTATCACTTCCGAGATGACGGGATCCCAACTGTCTCTGTTCTTCTTTATAACTTCGGAGAACCGGATCAGACACGAATGGAGTTTAGGATGGTCGGGATCCAATTTGTACGCCCGTTTTATCGACTGCAGCATTAAGAGATCTTTCTCTGAAATAGAAGATTAAAAAACATCGTTTTTTATAACGGAGGCGTGACTAATTATTAAATCCCGGCTTAAACTTACTTTTCCTATAGTACACTTCGAAAGCCATCAGATGGGTTTCTATTCTATGTTTGGCTAGAGCTTGTAGGGGGTTGTAGGAATTTGATGGCCTGCTGTAAAGGTTCTTCCACCTGAAATTGGGAACAAAATAAATAACGTTTCTACATGCTTAAAACGTTAAATATTGAATTACTTTCGCTAGTTTTTCCGGAATAAGTTCGTCTAATTGTGGTGCGTCAGCTTCGATATCGCCCTGCTGTTTGGATTTGTGGTGTTGGTCACGTTTCACTTGGGCTTGTGCCGCTTGCGCGCTCTCCTGTTCTGCTTTTCTTCTGGCCTTCCTTTGTTTATTTCTTAATTTTTTCAATTCCGAAGGGGCTAAGTTTTCTGAAAAGGAATATAAAGATTGTATTGCCGCCATACAATTAATAATTATGAAATAATAAACAAATTAATGTATTTCTGCTAATAACTGTAATGATTAAGAGGGATTTTTCCCAAGAAAAATGTTCTCCTCACGCAGGATTCGAACTCTACACATTCTCGTTTACCGGACGGGTGCTCTACCAATTATAATAATATACATTTTATAAGCTCAGTATAAACCAATGGCTTCAATTTTGTTGGTTTATTGGTAAATGATGAAGCCCACAGCAGCTTTTGGTCTGATAGAGTATGTTCCGACAAAAAATTGACAAGTGCTATTAATACTGAGCCATTGATTATATATAATATAGATATATCAACAGCCGCTTTATCAAAATAGTAAATTAAAGTGTCACTAGATGTCACTTATATCTACATATTCAAATTAAATTTTTCGTCAGATTTTATTTTAGCATTTATGAAAACCTAACTACATAGGCGTACTCTAGCGGAGAGTGGCACATTCATTGAATTTACAACTTGTATATCTACGGAACAAAAAACAAAGGTGATTTTTTGCGTGTCTAAATCTGGATACGTAAAAAGTAATAAACAGATGTTAAAAATGTGATATATGCCGGTAAATATATCGAGTATAAATTGTATTCCAACTAATAATTTTAAATCAAAATTTATATGCCTTAACCTTATTTTTTTATTCTGGTACATAAATTAAAATAAAACCAAACTAATGGCTTACTAAATACTTTATAATATATACAGCGTGAGCGCAAGTAAAGATCATTTATGCTGGAGCTTTTATTAGTAGGAGAAAAAGTTGTGAATAAAAGTTGAAGTACTAATTATTTTACATAACTTTTATAAATAAATATAATATAATAAGTATATAACATAATAATATAAAAGAAAAAAAGAAAGGAATATATAACCATACAGTGATCGGTAGAACGTGCGCATCATTTGTAAAATTTGTTTGTCTTTGAATTTAGTAAATCTTTCTTCTTACAAATTGCCTCTGCATGTCTAGAAACTAAAATAATCCTCATCAAATCTGCCTAAAATTTAATTGCATACGAAGAAAGGTCAAAAATATGAAACTACGCAGGAGTAAAGTATCTCATTTTTTGGATTTAGAAGATTCTTTTATTAGAAAATGTTGTTTCAAATTTAACGCTATGCCCAATTATGAAGATTCGTTTAATTTGAGCAAAAAAAAAGAAATGTAATCGTTTTTTTTTCTCGGAATTACCTGTATACAAAATTGATACTGATCATACAGCTGTCATATCCTATTCTGTATATACTTTCTGAAAGGAAATCATATGGGTACTATACCAAAGTTAGTTAGTTTCAAAAATGTTATAGCTTTGAAAAGTAAAACTTCAAAATAATATGTCTTGCTTTCAAATGAAACAAAATAATAATATCTAATTGAAATTATAAAGAGCTTACTTCATAAATAACAGACCCTTAGATCTTAGATCGAGTGAGGAGAAAAGACATTCACCCCTCTTCTTACTTCGAACAAATAGAAAAAAATATTTTTTACATATACCTACGTTATCACAACATGCGGAATATCGTTACCTAGGAAAAAGTGGAAGTTATGAAAACACATGTTCTTGGTTCAATAAGTTATTATGTCTTAAAATCTACACAGACTTTTTTAGGAGGAAAAACGTTTTTGTGGTTTTTTCATACTTTTTCAGAGAAAAACCGGAGTGAGAACTTAATAATGTTATGTAAATAAACGTTTACTAATACTATTTATTCAAACTTACAATAAAAAAATAAAAATTAAAATATGTATTTCTATATTGGTCGAAAATCGAACGTAAACATAGACTTATTATACTGATTTTCGCCTTACGATTATACGCCCTGTATGATTTATTTTATATTGTAGATAGATAGAGCTATTTGCTTTACACTGGTAATCATGGTAGCATGATAACAATATAATAATAATAACAATTGCGGCATGAATGTTATACAATTTAAATATTTCATATAAGGCGCGGGCAATGTATATGCGTGGTAAACAGCACCATCTGTTATTGAGAAACGTAACACTGTTCAAGCTATTGAGTTAACATAGGTTGAGATCTTAGATATCCCACTTATATTTTTGGAGCAGGAAACAGTGGCGGCACTATAGCGGCGTGGTCCAAAAGCTCAAATTTAAGCGTTGCCATTGCCTCTTATGGACGTGGTTTATCTATATTATATATAATCAATGTACTGGGCTAGCATTCTACATATACAATAATTAATAGATAGATAGATACTTTATTCGCCGAAAAATTATTTTAAAATTATTAAATATTGAAAAAAAAAAAATTGATTTTGTAAAATTATACTATTGTCTTAACTTCAATGGCCGGCTGTGTACATACATTAAGCATTTTATGCAACTGTTTTGCAAAAAAAAAACTATTTATCGTGGCATTTTATATGAGGTTGGTAAACTCGTGGTTTGACATTTCACATTTGACATTTTTATATAAATAGGCTTTAGCATGGATTTGCGCATGACACAAGATTTGTCTTACAAACATAGAAACGTTGAAATTCCCTACACAGATAAGAAATCTTATTTTAAATAATAAATATGTAAACGTAAGTTAATGCGAAATCCAAAAAAATAATATAAAAAAAAAAAACACGCGTTACAATGACTTTTGTAATACTTGTACATTTGAAACTTGTATTACAACAAATATGTATCATTGTAATATTAATGTTTTAATACACTACTTTTCAATATTCTGAGCGCTCTTTGGGTTCACAAGTGTCCGCTTAAAAGAGGTTTTACTGTAACAATTGATTGTATTCTGCAGCGGCATCTTTATTTCCTTGAAAAAAAAACCTATCCAAAATAAGGTAGCAGAAAAACAGTGGCCATTCGCATTCGATATTTTCAAACATCCTAAGTTCCCATGGTTCATAATATAACCTATTTGAATTCTAATCTTAACTTTAGTAACTGAATACTATATTAGTACACACTTCTTTTGCTGTTTTGCAACCATCTCGTAAAAACCTTTTACAACCATATCTGCCTTGTAATTTACCAACAATTGTGTCCCTTGTATACTGAATTAATTTGTGTATAAATATATTAACGTAAAACCTTACATTTCATCTTTAAATGCAAATAACACACAAAAAATATTATTAGAGCATTGTCCAACAAACACCACTGTTATAATAATATAATACCTTTTGTTTCTTTTTGTTCATTTAACTTTCACTATAGGCAAATGCATGTTCTAGTGTTAAATATAGTACATTTATATATGTGTATATTTTGTATGCAAAGCACATTTTTATTTACAATCGTCTTGCTTAATAAACATTTGTTTTAATTTTAGCTTGATAAAATAATTACTCTTTTTCGCGTGTCAACAAGGAGAATACTACAATATCTATTGCCATACGCCCCGCAGAAATATTTTAACGTTCGCCTATAATAAATAGTGGTGATATTTTACAGCGTTCGTGAGAATTTATTGCAATGGAATTTCGTGTCATGTCATGGTCTATTAAAAAAGGATTTTTATGTAACCGTTTGGAGTGCGGCGTATTTTTTGCTTTTTTATTTAAAAAAAAAGGAAAGTCGCATTTTATAATGGTGTTTTTATCGGTTGGTTGAAACAATGCACACGTTTTAAAAATTCCTTTTGTTTTATTATTTTAGGAAGTGTTACTTCGTATAACGATGGTTTTTTTAACATAATTTTTATAAATATAGCAGATTAAGATTAATTAAAAGCATTTAATAAGAGGAAATATTTAAATTATTTCTACATGTTGTGCAAGGTTAAAGTAGAAACAATGTTGTAATAAAACAAATTTTAGATACAGTTTTTTTTTTATGGATCTCGTAAGACATATAATATTTTAGTTTGAATTACACTTTCGTTGGCTCTGTCGGTAAAATATGAAACAAGTGAATTAGGTGTTGTCCCAAAAATCCTTTTATCACAGCTTCTAAATACAATCATCTAGTTTGCAAAGGGCGAAGCATTTACTAGGGGAAATTTCGCAAAAGTAAAGATACCCCCACTGACCAACTATATTTATTTCATATTTTATAAATATATAAAAAAATATTAAATCTTTCTTGAATATTAGTTATATTAATAATAATATATAAAATATATTATTAAAATATATTAGGAAAACATTTAAAAAATATATATGTTATGTAGCATTAATAATATTTATTGCAAATGTTTTCTCATATATATTTTTATAACTTTGCAAGAATATTTTGCTTTGTATTTCTGTAAATATTTATTTCATATAAAAAAAAGATTGAATTTTTGCTTTTGTACATTTGGTGCGTAGGACGAATAATATAAAATGGGTAAAATATGCATACATATTAAGTAGGTATGTACCTATTTAAAATGATAGTTTAAAGATTAAATTAGATAATATATATCTAATATGATTTAATTAGTATCTAAGTTGAGCGCTGTAACTTTCTATTAATATATCTGCGTTTTGTATTATATTGTTTGTAATATTTGTAAGTTTGCAAAAGTCAACACAACACCTCTATTCATTACGCGTGTCGGTGTTATATGATTAGTATTGTTTATGCGTCTATGGATTAGGTATATAGAATGCATACGCGCACGTGCATATCATCAACGTTTTCATTCGTTTGTCCGTTACATGTTATAGTTTATAATAGTATACGATTAGGGCAGATTAGGGTTAACTGTGTAGTTAATTGTTGCGGGGTGTGTTTTAGTTTTCGTGGTGACTACGAGGTAAGCAAAACTTTGAACATGTCATGGCATTTATAAGATAATTGGAATGCTCAATATCGCTATGTACAGAAATCGTTTAAATATAATTGTAGAATTTTTGCATCATATATGTACTGCATCTACCAGATAAATTGTTAGTTGATTTGCTTAAGAGATTCATCTCGGTAGATAAGCGTCATAACCTCAAATAGAGGTTAGAATACGTTGTGTTGTTTTATTGTTTGAACGTAGAATGTTTTCAAATATTATGAAATAAAGTAAAAATAAGTATCGTAAGTATTAGAATGTAGCTACCACTCCAATTATTGTAAATGCTCCAACTGTATTAGTAGGTGTTGATAATGTTGTACGATGTTTTATTCATGGTATAATCTAATACAATTGGCATTGTTTTAGAGGCCACAAGGAAACGCCATGAGAGCGCCACTACCGAAGATATGAAAAAGCATAGGGTGTAACCTGGCACCAGCCAAGGCTAGACTTAAAAATGAGTATCTTTCATTTTTATTGGCTTATTCAAATAAAAAATAGTGATTAATTTGATAAACCCTCAGTATGCCTTAAAAGATGCCAGAATTATTGATTATTAGCTTGTATGGTGAGTGTGAAAAAACAAGTTCTTGCCTTTTAGACAATTCTATGTATGTTTCAACTTTTCGTTATCGACGTTATACATTCTAAATAACCAAGAACAATTTTAGTTCATTTTGACAAATTAAATAGATTGCATAAAAAAATCTCAATTTTCATATAAATATTTTACAAATATTTTAATTGAATATTTTATCTATATTTAGAAAAAAATATGAAAACTATATTCAAAAACCTCTCACGAAAAATATTTTTAATATATTTTTAAAAATATCTATGTAATATTTCTGGCTGTTAGGGTACATTGGTTTTGTTTTTTATCAGTAATAAAATTTTAGCATAATAGACCCTCTTTTTGTTGTCTTACTGTTTAAATAGAAAGATTGCACTTATGAATCGAGAAATCAGGCATAGCTGGTTGTATGTTATATTGGTTGTATACGTATAGATCTTGGTAAAATTCAATTATATGATATATATTATTGTGATTTTTTTATAATGGATTGCTCGACTAATAGAATTCCCTTTCGCTAGATGCCTATAAAGCTTATATATAAATAAGCCCAATATGTCTGGAATACACCACTGTAGAACATGCGCATTAGTAATCTCCTCTCTTTTTAACCAACGAGTAGTTACATTTATATATTCATATCAGTAGTAGGTAGGTTGCCGAGGTGGTTGTACGTGTTATGCCATCTAAATCAATAACTTGTATATTATTAATCTTTTTCTTGATTATATATTAAATTTATAGTCTAATTGTAATCATTTAATGTATCAAATGCTTTTTTATTAATAAAAGCAGTGTAAATATCAATAAAATACACAATTTATTGCCCAATATTATATCAAAAACATATAAAGAGTATAAGAACTCTTACACAAGGTGAGTACACTAATTTGGAATATTTAAATCAAATATAAACTACTATGCAGTATATTTTAGATTCTTTAATTCTCAAAATAACTTTTAAATCTGTTCTTCAGTTTTTTGAAGTGAATTCATCTTCTCCAGATGAATTCACTAACCATTCCTACCAATCTATACATATTAAAATTTCAATTTCATTTACAGATATATCTCAAAGTTTCCGAAATGTTAAATATTTATTCTCACATAAATTTAAACACGAATTAGACAAAATATCTCGGATATCAACGTGCATACAGCCCAAAGTATTTTAGAATGAAGTTTCCTCGCAGTGATAAATCAAAGACGTCGCAGAAAAGGATCCACACCAAAAGTACAACCGTATCAAGAAATCCAGGAAAAAAATCTCCTTCGAAGCATCCAAGTGTATAATATATTCAAAAGGTATGTTAATACAGCAAATTTCTTTTTAAATGTTAAAAAATATTGCGTTCTTCTAGGAAATAAAATCACTCTCTCCGATTCGTGTTGTTTAGTATCTAATATCAGTGTTAGTCGAGTCTTGATGCGAACTAGTACAAAGGGATTTATAATATATAATATTTATAGTTTAATTGGGAGAAAAATACAAATGTCATTACAAATTTTCCAAAATTATTGCAGAAACGGCATAGTCTAACTAAAATAGCTTTAACAAAATACTTGTTCACATATTTTATATTTATGAGTGTTGTACTACTACCATTGCCGGAAAAAAATAATTTCTGTGCACTGAGAATCTGTCGATGCTGTACATTCCTTGCAGTGTTTTTATTAATTCCATATGATTACCTAGTAAGTAATTGAGGATATTACGAATTCATTAAGTAAGGTTTTTTTTTTTTTGTGGGAAAATCTAATTACGTAGGCATGCGATTCTATAATTTCGTTCTGCAGAAGTTATTAGTAAAAGGTACGGTAGATTATTTTTATGCTTCAGAATGATGGAATATATGCATGTTTATTGAAGGATCATTTTCTACGGTTCAATCAATGTAAATAATAATTTTTTCATTTCGCATTCTATTTATTAAGTTTACATCACATATTTTTTAGCCGCTCCCAAGCTGAATGTATGCAGTAGGTACTATTGTACTTTGAGTCTGCAACAAACTATGAATATGAAATCGAGCCTTAAGCGTTTATACATACATATTTGCAACTATGGAATACCTCAGATTGACTCTTATGTGTAGATAGAACATATAACGTTTATTTTTAAAATACGTTTATGAACTGCAGTTTTTTTTTCTCTCCCACTTTTAATATAATCACCTTGATCTATATATTTACCTTGTTAATCACACTGGTGATAATTGCAACTTTCCCAAGGTTGTTTCGCAGTGGGATTTATTGCATTTTATCTCGGTAAAATCTATTATACTTATAGAATGTTCTTCTATTTTCCACAATAGCAAAGTTATGGAAAATAGTGGGTGGGTTTTTCGGGAATGCTTTGTTACCATTAGATTCCGAGTTATAAGAAAACCATTATCAGAGACTCATAATATATAGGTCATTCTTCTAAAATAATTTTTTTTTTTTGTTGAACATTAAAGCAGATAGTTTTGTTTCCGTTTAATTTACTGCAAATAAGTTGCTGACACCAAGTTGAGACTCGTAATACCAAAAAGGCAGATGATGAAATTGTGTTATTAATTTCACCTTTTTTCAAAGAAATACAAAAACTTGTACCAAAGGAATGACACAAATAGCTTTTTTGTTAAAGATTTATTGATTTTTTTTGTAAAGTTACTCATTTATTCAGAGAGAAGTATCCTGATTTACCACCCATATCTCAAAGTACCGTAAGCAAGATTGAAAAACAGAAGAAAACGGGCATTTAAGGAAAACAAATAATCATCGTCAGAGTGCGCTCAATGAAGAGTAACTGAATGTTTAACTTCTTTCTGTTCAAGAAAATCCTTATATCTCCAGTAGGCTGATAGGTAGGAAACTCGAAATTAGCCAGTCTTCGGTGGCAAGAACTCTTAAAGCGCACAAATTTTATCCCTATAAATTGACAATCCTCCAGGAACTTACAGAAGATGATCCGGATCGAAGACTTCAGCTTTGCGAACAAATAATGGATCTACTAGACAGACATGTTGTAAACATAGAAAACGTTCTATTTTCTGACGAATCAACGTTTATGTTAAACGATGAGGTAAATCGTCAAAACTGTCGTTATTGGGCAGACAACAATCCACGATGGATGAAGGAAGGCCACACTCAACATCCAGAAAATGTCAATGTTTGGGCAGGCATTGTTGGTTGATCGAGTAATAGACCAATTTTCTTCCAAGAAATCTCAATGGAGCGAAATATTTAGATTCTTGCAGGAAGAACTAGTTTCGAATTTGGCTACTCTATTCCCTGATCCGCTTGAAGCTGATGTCCAGAATAGAAACATCTGGTTCCGACAAGATCCAACAAGCCTCCTCATTTTGCAAGACCTATCCGTGAGTATCTAGATGATGTGTTTCCAGGCAGATGGATTGGTAGAAGAGGACCTTTTGAATGGCCACTCAGGTCTCCGGATTTAAACACCATGGACTAGTTCTTATTTCTTACTTAAAGGCAAGTTTTTAAAACCAAACCATAAGACCATCTCGGTTAATACGACAGAGGATGCCCACAGGGGGGAGTTACATCCCCACTTATGTGGAGCCTAATATAGACGAACTCTTATGCGGACTGACGGATCTAGGCATATCTTGTCAAGGGTATGCTGATGATATTGTCATATACGCAAGAGGCAAATTTGTGAATACCTCTGTGACATAGTTCAAAGAGTTTGAACTTCACGAGAAGATGGTGTCAATCGATGGACTCAATGTCACCCACAAGACAACCTAGTAGCATTTACCAGTAAAAGAAAATCCAATCTTAGAACCATAAAACTGGATGGCAATATAGAATGGAGAGCAGAAGTTAAATATCTAGGCCTTACCCCAGACAATAAACTTCTATGGACAAACATAACTTGAAGTAACCAACAAGGCAAAAGAGCTCTGATGGTGTGCAGAAACTTTGCAGGGAAAAATTGGGATGCAACCCAAAAATACTGCTTTGGATGTATACAGCGATAGTGAGACCGATCATCACCTATGCATCAGTAGCATGGAGCAAAAGAAACTATCTGGCCACCGCGAGAACTAACCTCTCGAAAGTGCAAAGATTAGCATGTGTATGCATAACGGGGCTATGAGAACCTGCCCAACAGCAGCTATTGAAGTAGTATTGGATCTTGCCCCCTCCACATAGTAGTAGGGTGTGGCGAAAAGAACGCACTAGAATGGTCATGGAAGAATGATTAGGCATAGGCCTCAATCTCCTGACGGTGAATCAAACCTGGATTGCCCGGGATGATATGTTAAAAAAATTTAGCTTTGTGAAAGAATTCACCATAAAGCTAAGTAACAGGAGCGAGTGGATCATAACACCATCTTGAACTTGAATAGAAATGCCATCAAATGGTACACTGATGCTCCAAAACGGCAGAAGAACTGGAATAGGATATATGGCCTAGAACTACATATTTCGAAAGCTTGGGAAAATACCCAAGTATATTTCAGGCGGAAATACACGCTATTGGAGATGTGTTCAGTTCATTATGAAAGGAACTATCGAAGCAGGAGATTATCATCGTGTCTGATAGTCAAGCAGCCATCAAGGCGCTGAACTCATATGAAATCAGCTGCAAGATGTCTGGGAATGCTAGGGAAACTAAATGAGCTAGCAAAGAAATAAAGTAACCCTCCTGAGGTTCCGGTCACACAGGAGTGGAAGAAACGAAAATAACGGATAACCTCGCAGAAAAAGGGCTGGAATGCTTTTGTAGGGCTGATCCCTTTTGCGGTTAAGTAGCAGTACAATACTGAAGAAACTAAAATGGAATGGTGCAGAGAAAATCCAGTTACTGGAAAATCTCCAGAAATGAGGCAAAGTAAAATTCTTCTGGAACTTATAATCAAAGAGGTTTACAGAATGCATCAACATGATAAGAACAATGTTCGCATATTAGCAGAATACTTCAGGCATTGTAGACTGAAAGGACACCTAAGTAAGCTTGATTGGAAAAAAGATCCTGAATGCAGATTTTGTGGGAACAGGATGAAACATCCATCCACTCTCTCAAACTGCGTAGCACTGTGCAACCCGAGGGCATTGTACCTGGGTGCATGTGAAATCGAAGAGGGGACTTGCTAGACTGGGCCCTCTGACATCCTACACTTTTTAAAGGAATAGGATTGGAAGGCCAGCTGTAAAGCAGCAAGAATAGGGGCACAATAGATCTTTTAGGTCGCAGTGTAAACCGAACCCTTCTATTAATAATACATAAAACAAACCGGAAAATATTGAGGTTTGAAAGAACGATAAGACAGGAGTGTAGGCCTAATTTTCGCTGAAGTAATTAGAAATGTTCAAAATGAGTTTCGGTTCCGTTTAGGGTTTGTCAGGAAGTACCATGGACAACATTTTTGAACATATATTGTTAGAAGAGATATGATTGAGGTTGAATCAGATTGTTTAAATATCTTTTTAATGACATGGAATAATAACTTGAATTTGGTACGCATGTGTAATTTTGATATACCCTTTAAGAATAGTTATAAAAAAAATTAGGGCTACCATTTAAAAAATTGTCGATGACGTCATATCTCAATTTGGACACGCTGTATAAAATTTTCTCAGATGAAAAAGTGGGCAATTTAAAATACTAATCGAAGTGTCCGCGCATATTAATATATAATAATTTATTCCAGATTACAGACTCACACTGTATTTAAGGGCAATTACCCATACAGTCTTAAAATAAAATAATATGAAAAAAAAACGTAATTTATGATTTTATCATCTTTTTAAGTAAAGCGTTATATATTCTGATCATGCAGTGTGCTCCTCTTGTGCAACACATTACGTTATGTACGATGTTTTGCTTGCTCACAGACCATGAACGTGTTTACTAGAGGAATTTCTATACAGTATAATATCTTACATATATATAAAAAGAGAATCACATGCATAGCTGCCTACCGCGATTTCGAATACTTTTAAATATTCTTTCCGCATTTTTTTAACGCTAAATCAAATTTTGCAAACCCAAATTGTATGACATATAAAAAAGTAAAAAAGCATTTTCTACTCGTTGGCTATCTATGTATGTATATGATATTAAAAAAAGGCAGGTAGATTTTTTTTCTAACATCTACGCGATTTTTAATCTTTCTTAAATGGATTAAAGATTCAGAAAACTTTCACGTACAGGAAATATGTAATTTTAATTTTTCTCTCTATTTAACCGTGTTACGTCATTAATTTTTTACAACTAGACGCGTTATATTCATCTTAGGAACGAGTAGATTGAACTATTAATAGGCTAAATGGATTTTTAAGTTTGAAAAAGTGATGGGTCTATAATGAGATTTTTACGATTTTCTACTTCAATTATAACAGTTTTTAATTACTTTTTTAACTGAGAGATATTATTAACAGAATAAAAAGCTTTTTGTAGCAAATGGTCTGAGGTGAAAGTTAATTTAATTAAAAAAAAAAAAAAAGTGGTAATAGATTTAAAAGAAATTTACTTAATATTACAACACAACTATACAGCGACTCAAAACGAATACTATTTACATTATTTTTCTTTTAAATAAATTTTATATGCATTTATACATTTATCCAATAATAACAGACTACACATTAAGCATTGGATGTGTCAAACAAATAATATACATAAATTTTAACAATTTAAATTGATATTAAAACACTATTATTATAAGAATAGATTGTCAAGACTTATAGACTAAAATAGAAAGACAAACACATAGTTAAAGGTCAGAGTCGTTCAGGTATTCTTTAAAGGATTAATAACTCTTTGAAAGCAACAATCGCTTTATATTTTATCTTAAAAGCAGCTTGTAACATTACTTATTGTAAACAGTAGTGATAGGTTGCTACGAAGCAAATTGCTACTTTGTAGCAGCTAATAACCGTTAGCAGTTTGTAGCAGCTATTCAATATCAAAAGAAGCTGTACTTTCTGTCTTGCACGCCTCCTAGGTTATTTTGTCATAAAAGTTTCTAAATATATGTCCAAACGTTTGTTTATAAAGTTATTAATGTTTAATAATAAATTATGAACTATGACTAACACGAACAACTTAAAAAAGTTTTGACGGAAACATAAACTGTTGGATATTATTTGTACAACCCCCATGTCGACAGCAGAATGTGTCCCCTATTCTTGCTGCTTTACAGCTGGCCTTCCAATCCTATTCCTTTTAGAAAGTGTAGGATGTCAGAGGGCCCCAGTCTACGTAATCTCCCTCTTCGATTCACATGCACCCAGGTACAATGCCTCGGGTTTGCACAGTGCTAACGCAGTTTGAGAGGAGGTGGATGGATGTTTCATCCTGTTCCCCACAAAATCTGCATTCAGGATCTTTTTTCCAATCCAAGCTTACTCAGGTCCTTTCAGTCTACAATGGCCTGAAAGTATTCTGTTAATAAGAACATGTTTCATACTCAGGTTGATGCATTCTGTAAACCTCTTCTGGTTATAAATCCAGAAGAATTTACTTTGCCTCATTCCTGGAGATTTTCCCAGTAACTGGATTTTCTCTGCTCCATTTCTGTTTCTGTTTCTTCAGTATGGTACTGCTACTTAACCCGCAAAAGGGTTCAGGCCCTACAAAAGCATTCCAGCCCTTTTTTGCGAGGTTATCCGTTATTTCGTTTCCTTCCACTCCTGTGTGACCCGGAATCCACAGGAGGGTTACTTATTTCTTTTGCCTAGCTCATTAGTTTCCCTAGGCATTCCCAGACCATCTTGGAGCTGATTTCATATGAGTTCAGCGCCTTGATGGCTGCTTGACTATCAGACACGATGATAATCTCCTGCTTCCGATAGTTCCTATCCATAATGAACTGAACACATCTTCCAATAGCGTGTATTTCCGCCAGAAATATACTTGGGATTTCTCCCAAGCTTTCGAAATATGTAGTTCTAGGCCATATATTCCTATTCCATTCCTTCTGCCGTTTTGGAGCCATCAGTATACCATTTGATGGCATTTCTATTCAAGTTCAAGATGGTGTTATGATCCCACTCGCTCCTGTTACTTAGCTTTATGGTGAATTCTTTCACAAAGCTAAATTTTTTTAACATATCATCCCGGGGCATATCCCAGGTTGATCACCGTCAGAGATTGAGCCTATGCCTAATCATTCCTTCCTTGACCATTCTTAGTGCGGTTCTTTTCGCCACGCCCTCTACTACAATGTATAGGGGGGCCCTCAAACGCATTAAGACTTTTCTGAGTAGCACAATGTCAGAAGATCGACCGAACGCATTTTTACAACAAAGTCATAGATGTCTTTTCCAGCATGAAAAATAGGAAAATGGAATTTATGTACAAAAAATAGGCAAGTTTTCTCATATTGTGCCCACCCTCTTTCATAACTCACGAGCCGCCACTGCTAGAAATGTTGTATCGTTTGCAAACATAACTGCATCGGCAAGCGATACGTCATTTACATACAAAATATATGAGAGGTTTTTTTGAAAGAATGCTCTGATTTATCACATCAAATGCTTTACCAAGATCCAAATAACGCAGGTCAGACCACTGCCAAGCTTTTACATAAAATATTTAAAAATCTTGTACCGCGATTTACAGTTCGCGAAGTTCCCTTGTAAGATCCCAATATAAATCATTCTTATCTTCAACACAGTGTATAAATAACTGTTTCTAATAGAGATGGCTCATGCGGTATATTTAGAATCCATTGTAACTGTACATACCTTAAGAATTTTTGCCTTCTTATTTATATTAAATAAGGCATACATATATTTACAGATATTTCTAACAATTATAGGTGTACATGCAAGTAGGAACATAACATAAATAATGTGGAGAGAAAAAAAAAATAACATCTCAATGTCATTACTCTCAAATCTCACGGATGTATCATTGAAACTAATGGCATGGTGGTAATGCCAGGTACAGAGTATAAGTATTCTTGCTATTTAAACTAGATTATAATGCACTTCAAAAGGACGTGTGAAAATATCTGTTTTAATAATATAATGCCAGTGTTTTTTACCTTGTAAGGTTCAGATGCATAAATGAATAGATAATAGTCCTGTGTATTATAATATTCTGATACCTCGGTTTTATATCTCCAAGTTTAACAGTTATTTATGTGTAATAATAATCAACTTGAGTTAAAAAAAATAATCTAAATATAAAATAACTAGAATTGCTTTTTTACCTCGATAAATTGAATGAAATTATTTGTTTGAATACATTTGAAGTGAGTAAATAATATGTTAAAATTGATTTTGAAATACTTGGAAATAATTACATCATACATAAATACATAAATGATAAATATTTGTGGTTTCAATGAATGGGAATGACAAAATCTATTTTGTTCGCGTTGCAAAATCACGTTCACAATGCCCTAGTTTTCTGGGGCACACGCCGAAGTTTTACAAATTTATAATGCATTCTCATATCGGCACCGCCCAAAAACGTATTTATAAAGTTTTTAGAAAATATTTTAATAATTTAGGGGTGATGCGTCTTTAATCGCAGACAATTTATTAGTTAGTGGTGTATAATGTAATTGTAGAATTTTGTGGATACGTTGGTGCTGGATTTATCACTTCTACGTTGATGTGTTTAAATAACAAAATACACAAAACCCTTTTTTTTGGTAATTTCATATATTTACATAGTAAGATATTTACAAATGTATTATCGCTTGAAATGTCGGAACAGAACTGCTTATTACAATATGGTTTTGAACTAGTAGTCCCTTGTCACACTGACCATTTTCCCTTGGTGGGGTTACAAAAGTGATTGTGTGTGGTGTATAAAGTAACTCTAGTGGTCGTAAATTACAAATGAAGAGGGTGTCTACAGAATAAAGAAAGAATCGAAAAAGGGAAAGATGTCTTCACTATTAACTTCTTAGAACTGAAGGAACTTAAATCTAAATATGAGGACGTAACAAAACTAAACTATGGAGTCGGGTTAGGACAAAACAAATGTATATAATTATGTTCTAAACAGTTATTATAATCGTTCTTTGGGCATGGTTTTTATTAATAGTTGTTAAGCCGGTTGTTTTTAACAAAAACTTAGTCACCGGTGCATGAATTGTTACTCCAAACTTCAATTTCCTTTCCTGCTTAGTTAACATGATAATATCTAACGCAAATGGCATATTATTTATGGAAAATGTTTCGTTTACTTAGCTGATATGAGCATACATAAAGATTTATGTAACTTTCTGTATGTTTATCGAGCATTTCCTTGTTATAATCTAAGCTGTAATATTTGTTTTTCCAAATACACTATACTTATAGTAGTAATATAGCAGAATAAATAGAAATTAACCCTTAAGGCCAATGTACGATTTCCAAAATACGGAAATCGAAACGCAGTCACCGGTCAGCCAATCAGCACCGCCCGCGACAGCACGACTATTTATTGCGTAGCAATTGATAGTCGCGCAATAGAGTTTCAATTTTTAGTTAAGACAAATGTCGCTTGGGGCGCTGCATGCGATCCCCTCCCCAATTACTTGCTCAGCTGATGGATACATTTACAATTATTTACACACGGATTACGATTTGAGGTTAGTTCGTTAGTTGTCAAGTCGTCGTATGCTTTTCATAGTCATTTATATTATATTCAATCAGTTATTGTGACTTTTGAAAATGTGGTGTTTTATTGTTGTGTACGAAATTGTAATAGGGCTAGTAGAAAGAAGAGAACGTATATTCTTCCAAAAGATATCAACGTGAGTTACATCTTGAAATCTCCCGTACAGTGTAGCCAATGTAAACATCCCTCTTTCGTGTATTCTTCCAAGGCACTCATTGTTAAAAAATGTTATCACCAAATCACTCTCCTAGGAGTAACTGCGAAGAGGATGACACAGAAGGGCCTCTTTCGTCACTACAAGAATATGGTCATGCTGGAACCGAAATCGAGGAGAATGAAGAGGGTTAACAGCATTTTATTTATTTACTCGGACAAAAAATGTAAATAAAATTTTAAAAGGTATTGACTGGAGAAATGTTGATGATAAAATTAAGCAAGCATTGTTCTATTACAATAAAAGGTGCAAACAAACACATGAAACTATGTCATGTGCTTATGTATGTATACATTATATAAGGTGAGTTTTTTTTTATCTTGAGACAACGGAATATCTCTAAAACACTGCATCAAATCAAAAAATAGATCTCAATAAGATTTGTAAAAGTTAGATAACAGTAAAAAAAACTCGTTCTTTCGTTCATTTAATATTTAATATATGATTACTAGTTTCAGCTTTTAAAAGCCATCTTCAGATCAACGTCAAAAAGGTAAAATTGTCTATTATCAAGTTAAAAAACACCAAACATGAAAATAAATTAAGTGGACACCAACAATTATAAATATAAATTAAATATAAATTTAAATATAAGAAAAAAAAAAGATTTGTTATAATGTAGAGGGCTCACTGAATGGTGCCGAACTCGACCCCCCCGGAGTGGGAGGGGAGGGGCAACTTTGAAATCTTAAATGGGAACCCCCATTTTGTATTGCAGATTCGGATTCTACACCATCAAGTATGTAGTTTTTGTTTGAAACTTTTTTTCGATTCGTAACAGATTGCGCTGTAATCGCAAAAAAACACGCGTGTAAACGTCTAGATAAAATACACAAAAAAGAGAAGCAAGCAAACATGAATTTTGTGTTTTTTTTTTTTATTTTAACATTAAATAACATTTCAAAAAGCCATGTGTTCGAAACTGTGCCCCTTCACTTCGATACATTTATTTATTCGCAATTCGAATGCTATTCAACGATACAAAACCGTACTTTATTCAGTACTTGACAAGCTGTGAATACTTACACATTGTCCGATCCCCATTTAGATTATTAATTATTAATAATCCAATACAAATTAGTTAGTGTTGAATATTTGAACAGTAATGGAGGCTAAAACGTTACAAGAGAGAATTGAAATGATTTACATCCATGGAGAAAGTGGTAGGAATATCGATGATGATGTTAATCTTTATTCACAACGTTTTCGACAAGGTGCGATCGCGCGCTTCTTTTTTACGAGTCGTTTCAACAGTTCTCTAGCGAAGGAAACTGTACAGCCAAGAAAACGTAATCGCCGAAAAACAATTGCTGCTGCTCTTGGCGATAAGACATTATCATCAGCATACACTTGGTAATATATCTAGACATATCTTGTCAAATGTATGCGGAGATCAGTCGGCTCGCATAGAGCGACGTAAATCAAGCCATCTATTAACTTGTAAATATGTGTAATATAAAAATGATGCTATAGTGCCTTTTTGTGCAGTTTTAGGTTCTCAAAATAACTTTATAAATATTCAGGGTTCGTTGCATAGGTATCACTAAAATATTGATTTGGAAACATATGTAATAACGTTAATAAATACTGAAATAAAATAATATTATTAATTTAATAATATTACTTGTAGTAAATTAGTATTTTTTTTTTATTTCTATAACATAATAAGTATTTATGGAAATTATGAAAAAAGGCTAAATTACTCATACAGTAATACTACTACACAACATGCCCCATCCTATTAGGACCTCTGTAGGTTAACCCGTTAATCGTAGGGCGATTTCATGTTTGCTTTTTTTTTAAGTCAGTCTATAGGCCCCCAGCTTAATGTATATCCCGTACCATCTAAATAACAGGATTCTCAATTATTACGACAAACTTAAAAGTGATCCTGAGTTATTTTTGATCATAAAAGTTCATATGACTATATGTCCAAAACGGTTTGGTTTTAAAGTTATTGAATGTTTAATAATAAATTATGAACTATGACTAACACGATTTAATATCACAGTTGGTTCTTCAAAAACTATTGTGTTGAGAGGGAATTGTTTATTTTTCATTTCAATATTGTCAATAGTTGTCAGAGTATTCATTCAGTTTATTGCCAGTTTTTCTTTCTAAAATGAATTACACGAATGCTGAGATGTGTGATATGCATTTCGTTACGGTCTTAGCAATGAAAATTCGCGTGCTGCTAACGTCTTTATGAAGAACCATACCCGAGACCGTATCATCCGCCATCATTCAATATTTGGCCGTCTTCACAACGTCTTAGTGAAACGGGAAATTTAAAAAAAACGAGACGACTGATAACGGCCACCATCTACAGTGAGAATCCACAAGTTGAAGAAATGGTATTAAATGAAATTGAGGAACATCCTACTACAAGCACCAGAAAATAGCGTTTGCTTTAAACATTAGCCGCGGCACAGTTTGGGAATATTGAAGATCAAACTGTTTATTCATATCACATTCAACAGGTGCAAGCACTTTTTGCCGGCAGATTTTCCGCAAAGAGTGGGCTTTTTTGTCAAATGGATGCAACACAAAATCGCACAAAACCCTGACTATCTTGTCTTCAAATTTCTCCACCGACGAGGCTACTTTCTCTTGAAACGCGATTATTAATTCATAATAATCACATATGGGCCGAAAAAAATCGCACGAACTAGTGAATGTTCCGTCATCAACATCAATTCTCTGTCAATGTATGGGCCGGAATTGTGTGGAGATCACTTGATAGGTCCACATTTTTACCGATGCGGTTAAATGGAGAGGTATCAGCAATTCCCTTGAAGAGGGTTACCACTACTGCTGGAAGAAGTTCCGTTGCAATTAAGATTACAAAATGTATTCTTATGGCAATGAGGTGTCCAGCGCATTTTAGTTTAGTTGCTCGCGAGTTTTTTGACAATACGTATCCAGATCGGTGGATAGGAAGCGGGAGGTCCACCAACCATGGCCTCCTCGGTCTTCAGACTTAAATTCTTTGGACCTTTTTTCTCTGGGTCACCTTTAAATCATTAGTTTACTACGACTCCATTGAAAATGTCGATGAACTGAGAAATCGTATTATCGCAGCTTTTTCAACACATTCGAAATACCCCTGGTATTTTAGAACGGACTCGCCAGTCACTACGACGAAGGATAGAAGGTTGTATTGCAGTTGGGGGCGGTCATTTTCAACAGTTATTAATATAAGTTAATGTTGTTTTACTAATTATTTTGTTAATAATTTATAATAAAAACATTAATTATGTTAACTTACTATTAAACATTGTACAACTTTAGAACTAAGCGATTTTGGACATATGTTCTTATGAACTTTTATGATCAAAATAACCTCAGGAATCAGCGCTTAAAGTTTGTCGCATATATTGAGAATCACCCTGTATATACTGTTAAATATTGAATGAAAATATTACGATGGCATATGGGCTTAGATCCAGAAGGCCAATAAAAAAAACATAATAAGTAAAATTTCAATCAATCAGCTGGTATCTAACACTCTTAAGGAGAATCTGTTACAAAACACCAACAAAAGAGCTTCTTATATTATTCGAAGGTCTTTACCAGCATTTCAATGGCATTAGGAGCAAAGCAACGGTATTATACAATAAACACAGCAAAAGACATCGATCCATGAGACCTCAATCGAACGATATTGTTAATTGTATACATACATTATACGTAAATAGCGTATAATAACTTGGAACTATTCCGAGACAGTTAACTTTCACGTTGACCTAAAGCATATTTGAATCGGTAACACAGACGATAATTAAAAACCGCAGCATTCAACCTATTACAAGAACAAGACAAGTTTTGTATAGGCGCGGGTACTTGCGGCAAATAGTACAATACCACCTGCTCCACCCTCTTTGACAATCGTTGCTTGTCCCGGTTTTCTGCTTGCTCGCAATCAAGTGATCCTAGCAACAGAGAGTAACGCGTGTTGGTGTTTCAGAGTTTATTGTGTTTGCCCCGCAGGATTATCGTATATATTGATAAACGACGCACCTTTAAAGTATATCAGAAGGTAACGAAAATAAATGCTTAAATACTAGAGTATCTTTTTCTTGGTAGTGGACTCTTAAATGGAAATTATAATTGCGTTCCTCATCATCTGTACCGTGTTTATGAATGTCAGATTTAATAAATTAGTGTGTACATTAGTCAAAATTGCAGATGTTTCTGATTCGCGCGCGGGTCATTGTGTTAATATTACCAAAGAGGTCAAGGAAAGCGGTATATTTTGTGTGTTTATTTTTCGTAATGTTTGTGTAATGGATCGTACATACGTGTAACGATTACTGCGGGCAAAACGAAAAATAAAAAACCTGAATTGAACCGTGGTGTCATGACTTGTTTTATGATGTAATTGATCGTGTAACTAACATTAACAAGCAAAGTCACTCGATTGGTTACCCCTCACGATTTTGATAAAATTTTATAATAATAATAATAATAATAGTGTATTTATTATAAGACACTTAAATGGTGTATACAGTGTGTTAAAAAAAGGTTGTCGGATATTTTACCCAATTATATAGTACTGGTGGAAATAAACAAAAAAGTCTTAGTCAACATGGGTCCGCAATTCAACTGTTTTTGACATATAGTCGATTGCATATTTTAAAATAAAAAAAAAACATTTTTCGATTTTGAGAATAGTTCCCTTTGTCAAACAACTGATTTTGACTTAAAATTAGTTCTGTCAGACATCTGTCATCAGATTATTCATCATTTGCGTCAATTTTTTTTTGTTCTCAAATTATGCATAAGTACACAAATGCAGAAATGGCCGATATGCATTTTATGTACGGTCGTGCGAATGGTAATGCCACTGAAGCACGGCGTAGTATGCCGAAGAATTTCCAAATCGATTGTTACCGAGTGAATAAGATTTCTCAAGACTTCATATCCGGCTGTCCGAAACTGATTCATTTAAAATTAATGGTGGTTCTGGTAGACCTAGATCAGTTTCTCTCCCGCAGTAGAATTAGATATTTTGAGACGGGTAGAAGAACAACCAAAATATTAGCACACCGAAGACTTGCCGCAGAACTGAACGTCAGTCATCTCTCATTTGGAGAATTCTGCGGAACAGCAAGCTCTATCCCTACCACATTCAACGCGTGCAAGTTCTTGCTCCTCTCGATTATGATGCACGTAGGGTTTTTTGTCATTGGGTTTTACACAAAGCTGGCAGAAACTCCTATTTTGCGACTCAGATTTTATTTAGTGACGAGGCTGGGTTACAATTTTCATAACAATCACGTCTGGGCAGATGAAAATCCCGATGCTGTTGTTGAACTGCATCACCAAAACGTTTTTCGCTAAATGTTTGGCTTGCTATTTTTGGAGACTGTTTAATTGGTCCAAGTATTTCTCCCTAATCGTTTAACGGGAACAAGTAATACTTGGATTTTTTTAAGAATGAATTAACCGTTTTATTGAAGACGTGCCACTTTTTAACAGATTAAATATGTGGTTATGCACGATGGAGCTCCTGCGCATTTTTCCATCGTAGTTAGAAATTTCTTAATCAAGATTACAACGAGAGATGGATAGGACGGGATGACCAACTGCATGGGCCTCCTAGGTCCCCTGACCTGACACCTCTAGACTTCTATGTTTGGGGCATCTAAAACAATTAGTGTACGCACGATCTGTAAACAATTTGGCAGAACTCAGGCAACGAATCGTTAAATGGTTGCGAGGAATTCGGAGACTCCAGGAATTTTCGAAAGATTGTGTCGATCTTTCATAAGAAGGTGTGAAGCGTGCTTAGAAATGAACGGTGGACATGTAGAACAATTTCTTTAGTTTTACTTTAAATAAACATTTGTGTAATTTACATTGCGATCAGGAATTTCTTTGAAATTTTTATCCTACTAAAACAATATGCAATCGACTATATGTCAAAAACAGTTGAATTGCGGACCATGTTGACTAAGACTTTTTGTTATTTCCACAGTACTACAATTGGGTAAAATATCCGACAACCTTTTTTTAACACACTGTATAATAGAGTCAAAAAAAAACAATGAAAAGGAAAGAAAATCCATCACCGCTATAGCACTAATAAGTAAATAGAGAAAAAAGTACAAATTCAAGTAAAAGAAATGAAATAAAATATGGGTGGCAATAATAAACAAAACAAGTTACATTCTAATTAACTAAAGTTGATACTATGCTAAAACAAATTAGAACAAATATTCTATTGTTATTAAACAAATAAAAAAGAAATTGCAAAAGAAATATAAACTTAAATTGAAGACTAAACTAATACATTCTATTAACAATTTTTTTGCAGGCATGTAGAGCAGTGAGAAATAATCGACCAGTATTTTTTTTATTTTAGCTGCCGATATTCACTTATAGGGAGATATAGACTCCTAAAATTAAACAATTTCCACGATATCTTTGAAACTAGAAGAGATATCGATCTGAATTAAAAAGGAAAATGTTCTTCTTGGCAATTCGGACATTTTGATTTAATAAAGAGATCATTGGTGGATGATGGGGGTTCTAAGGGGTTAATTTTTTTTCTATAATTCATAAGCCATAATTACTCATTCATATACTTGTAATTGCTGGTTTATGAATGATTAATTATGGCTATGAATTATAAAATAGATAAAAAATGTGGACACAAGTTAAAAATAATTTTAAAAATGTAAAAAACTGAAAAAAAAATAAAAATGGTAATAAATAGAAATTGCAAAAAAAAAAATCATAGAGCGGTAAAAAAATTAAAAATGTTACAGAATTTTTTTTAAAAAATTAATAAATATTTTTCAAAAAAATATTTAAAAAATAAAAATTGTTAAAAAATGACGGCGATAAAAATGTTAAAGAATTTTTTTTAAAAAAATTAATAAATAATATTTTTTAAAAAAAATCGCAGAATAGAGAAAGAATTTTTTTTTAAAAAAAATAAAAAATATTTTTTAAAAAAATAATTTATTATATTAAAAAAAATTAAATAATTTTAATTTAAAAAAAAAATTCTTTAACATTTTTATCGCTGTCATTTTTTAACAGGTTTTTTAGCAATTTTATTTTTCAATAAGATTTAATTTTCTCACGATTGTCCCTGTTTTGTATTTTTTATTTTTTTAGCTATTTATAATTCATAAACTGTACCAATAATTAATTTCAGTAGTTTCTTTTTATTTTCCCAAAACTATTTTATTCGTTTTTTCTTCAAAAATATTTTACCTCAATTTTTTTTTGATTTTTATTTATTTAATTCTTAACATTTTTTTTTTGATAATTCCCCTTGTTTAATTTATTAATAGGTAAAAAGTTTGAAAAAAAATTATAACTTCACAGTTAAGTTCATTACTCATTATTTCTTCCAATGCTTATTTAATAGATAAAAAAAAAACAAAGAAAGCTATGAGAGAGGTATTCCAAATTCAATAGTAAAGATAAATAAATATCCCCTTCAATCCCTATTATTATTATTATTATTATTATTATTATTATTATTATTATTCATACATATTTCTTTGCCGCTATTTAAAAGAACCATTGTTTTCCTTCATTGATATAATACTGCTTGAAGAAATGGTTCTGTTAATTAGCGGCAAAAAAATATTTCTTTGTTTCAAAGAACCATTTTTTTTTCTGTGTGCACTCCTTGTACTTATTCGGGTATTCAAATATAAAGATTTTTTAGACGTTTCTAAGATTTTACATTCATACCCAAGATCAAGAGCAGATTTCATGTTAGCAATGAAAAATATTGGTTTACAACCCGCGAATCAGTGGAACAGAGCCTATTCTTGGGGATTCCGGCTTTCAATGTTATAAATATACCTTCCGAGAGAAGTTAAAGGCAGAATCATTCTGTTGTCTAACGTTTTCGCGTTGTACTTCCGCTGTACACAGCGTTAGATAAGTGATTTCTCGACCATTTAACCATCTTAAGATAAAATCCGAATCTCTTGTAAAACCACGTCTCGTATTAAACCTCCATTTTAATAAACATAGCTAAGTAAATGTGTTTCATTAAATAGGACAGTGATGGGTTGTTGTGAACCAGCAATGAAAAGTAGATCCCGGCTTTTCAATGTTGTAAATATACCTTCCGAGAGAAGTTAAAGGCAGAATCATTCTGTTGTCCAGCGTTTTCGTGTTGTACTTCCGCTGTATACGACGTTAGATAAGTGTTTTCGCGATCATTTAACCATCTTAAGATAAAATCCGAATCTTTTGTAAAACCACGTCTCACATTAAACCTCCATTTTAACAAACGTAGTTAAGTGTGTGTTTTATTAAATAAGGCAGTGATCGATTGTTTTGAACTAGCAATGAAAAGTATTGGTTTATAACCCACTAATCAGTCGAAAATAGTATATTTTTGCCGATCCCGGCTTTTCAATGTTATAAATATACCCTCCAAGAGAAGTTAAAGGCAGAATCATTGTGTTGTCCGACGTTTTCGCGTTGATTTTCCTTACACCGGCGTAGATAAGTATTTCTCACCATTTAACCATCTTAAGATAAAAGATCCAAATCTCTTGTAAAACCAGTCTCACATTAAACCTCCATTTTAATAAACGTAGTTAAGCAAGAGTGTGTTTTATTAAATAAGACAGTAATCGATTGTTGAGAACAACAATTGTGGATTCATAACAATGTATATAACGACAAATACTATCCACACCGTATGTTATAAAGGTACACACTTGCACCAATAAATGACTGTCTAATTATAATTATAACACACATGCATGTTTAATAATAACATATATGCATATTACACTTTCTATTTTATTAAAATTAATACAACATTCGCCAACAACACGGATACATATTTTAATCGACAAACCAGCTTTATAAACGTAAGAATGTTATACACTTTACAGCAAAAACTAGATGAACAAAACCACACACAATTACAAAGTACATATTCAATCTCTTCGAGATAAACCGATGCAAATGTCCTGCGACGAATTCACGATTCGCCTGAAGTATGGAGAAGACGAGCCACACAGCGATAATATTATAGGTACACTTTTCATGATATTTACGCGTTAGGCACGATTTCGAACTATCGAAAGTGGAGATTCGCGCAATTATCTATCTTGACATTATACTTATGCTGAAAGCACAGTTTAAATTATCTATCTGGGAGTGTGTGGCTTGAGTTTTTTTTCTTCCGTTCTTCTCGTAGTGAGGGTATTGTGATCTTATAATGGTTTTCAGCCTGTGGAATGGCTGAAATTAATTACCATCGTGAAGCAATAGGTTGCGACAGGATGATACGATGCAAAAGGTGAATCACGACTGATAGAAGCTTAAAATAACTGCATTTATTTATGTAAATATCTGGTAATTCGTGGTAATAACGCTGGAAGATGTTGTGTGTGGGATTAAATACATTTTAGTTCATAAATAGTTGGGATGGTTATCGAGTGGTAAAATAGAAATTGTATAAGTATGTATTTCAAAAAATGATTGTTAAAAGATATGGTAATATTCGGAAAAAATATTATTGTATTTGTTAGTTTAAGTAAAATTATATATACTTGATATTGAATACTATAAATAATTGAGACACAGATATGAAATAAATACTATGCAAAGGTGTTTCTTGTGTTTTTATCTTTTGTTTTTCCCTGTTAAATATGTAGGCATTGGAAGAATGAGTAATAGAGTTAAATATGAAGTTAATATTTTTTTTTCGTTTTAACTTTTTACCTCTCTATTAAAAATAACTACGGGAAATTATTCTTTTTAAATGTTAACAAGTAAACATTTAAAAAAAAATCAAAAAATAAAAATTAATTTATTTATAAATTAAAATATTAAAAATTAATAATAAATTAAAATATCAAAAAAAACAGTGAAAGAAGTTTTTGAAAATAAAAAAATTTCGAATTTTTTAAATTATGAGTTATTAATTATGAATTATAAAAGAGATAAAAAAGTGAACAAAAAGTTAAAATAGTTATAAAAAATATATTTAAAAAAACGTAAAAAGGGGTAACGAAAAAAATAAAATTTAAAAAAGTCTAAAAAAATAATTTTTTTCAGTTATGTTACTTTTTATTTCTTTTCAGCAATTTTTATTTATTAACAGTTTTTAATACTTAAAAAAGTGAAAATACCTTAAAGTTTTTTTTATATTTTTTAGCAGTTTTACCTTTTCCACTTTTGTCCCCTCCCTCACGTCTTTTTAACTATTTTTAACTTTTTGTTCACAATTTTTATAATTCGTAAACCATAATCAATAATTCATAAACTATAACCCATAACTCAAAACTTGTAACATATGCCCAATAATTCCAGAATTTTCTTTTTATTTTTTCCAAACCTTTTTAACTATTTCTTTCAAACATTTTTAATTTTTTTTTAGTTGTTACTTTTTATTATAAAAATTTAAATTAAAATAAACATTTTTTTTATCTATTTTTAACATTTTGCCAAATTTGTTACCTCATTTTTACATTTTTCTTTCAACTTTATGAACGTTTTTTTTTTGAAATATTTAATCTTTTTATAACTATTATAAAAAATCTTTAAAAGTACGGCATTTTTCAAACGTATTTCCGCCATATTGGATCCGCCATTTTGTTTTCCTAAAAACCACTGTCAGATTCGAATTCAGCGAAAACCTCAAAATCTTTAAATAGAAATGTCTGTTACAAAAGAAGCTTTCTTGTCGAAGTTTTGACTTTGAAATACCCAAACAATTCAAAACTTGGCATGTGTTATATACCGAATTTCAGAAATTTCTCTTATTTTTTCCAAAACGTTTTTAACAATTTTTTCAAACATTTTATTTCTTTTTATATTTTTTTTAGTTTTTTAACTTTTTCTTCTGCTTTTAAATTTTTAAAAATAATTCTCATTTTTCATTTTCATTATTCTTAAAAAAAACAATTCAAATCATTGAATCCCGAAATAAAAAATTTAAATTAAAATATTTTTTTATCTATTTTTAACATTTTTCCAAATTTATTACGTCATTTTTATAGTTTTTAAATTTATGAACGCTTTTTTCAAATATTTCATTTTTTTATTATAATCATTACCTAAATAACCCCATTTTTCTAACGTTTTTTTTTCCCCGCCATATTGGATTCAAGGTTTTGTTTTTCCAAAAACCACTGTCAGATATGAATCCAGCAAAAACTTCAAAACCCTGCCAATAAAAAAAAATCTCTGAAATTTCATATTTTTAGAGATATGTAGACACCCCCAGCGGCTTGATCGTGCCGCTCTTATCAGAGATGAAAGGGTACAGAACCTCAGGTTCACACCCTAGTTGAGATGTAGGTTCCTAGTCCTAGTCCTAGATATGTAGAAACTTGAAATATTTTCTAATGGATATTTTTGACATCCTCAAAAATTAAGATAGTTTATACTGACCGCAAATTCTGTTTTTCCTAATGTATAACTTCACTAAAGGCCGTCGGACACAATGCTAAATTATGTACACAATATTGAACAAAAAATTTAATACTAAATTTAGTATGGTGTCAGACAGGATGTTTGTTCTAAATTTAGTATGAAATAATTTGGAACTAAATTTTTTAAAACTTGTTCTAAAAAATGCATAATATGTATCCTCAATTGCGCGCGCAAAATGCATTTAAGTTCATGTGCATTTTAAACATAACGTGACCTAACGAACATAACAACCTTTGAGATAGAAAAGTTTACAGTTTTTTCTCTTTTGCTGTGCTGCTTATTTTCTTCTCGATAATGTGCACTTCATCATCATTATTGCTATTACCGACGCAATTGAATAAATAAGTATGTTATTTTTGCACGGCATTTTGTATAGTATAATGTGGTATAAATATGAAAAAATTGTTAAAGGAAACAATATAACCTCATTCACCGTCACTTGCCAGATACGATTGACAGCTGACGTTTTGATATTTGGTGCGCATGCGTTAATACAAAATTTTCATACTGAATTTATAATGGTGTCGGACGCAACTGTGACATGAGCATACAATTTATTATAAAAACAACTAAACTAAATTTCATCATTAATTATGCACTAAATTTAACATAAAATTTGGTATCGTGTCCGACGGCCTTAAGTTTCTTACCGACAAACAAAAAATATATTAATCCTCCTCTCTCACCAATTCTTATCTCACATCATACTTTTTTTTTGTAACACCACATCAATACAAGAATTTCTTATTTGTCCCATGTTTAATATTTATTAGTTATATATACCTAAAATTTTATTTACGCGAATACACACATCATTGTGCATATTTTTTTCTATTTAATTTCAATCTTATATCATCAGCAGGAAATTATCCAATTTACAGCTAATATATACTAATAATGACTAAACCAACCATTTATGGTTTAAAACTAGTATTCTAAACCTCGAATTACGACTTAATTTAATCAATTAATCATCATATATTAAATATGTACATACAGCAAAATCGCTAATAACTAATTATATGACTGTGAAATAAAAAAAACTCATTTAGTCTAGCAAAATAAATCCAGAAAAGGTAGCAGGATTTCCAGAATAATTACGGCTTGAAAAACATTTTAAACAATATCGAATCGGTAGCTTGGAATTTCTGACCTTATGTACACATACATAATACAAACATACACAACCCAAAGTGTTAATACGCCAATATTACATGTGCAAAGTAAACTACGGCGCGAACACTTAATAATAGTTACATGCTGTAAATACAAAATTTTGCCATATTACATCTGCAAGCTTGTTTGACGCATCTAGATTAACTAATGCACAGACAGATACGTACATATAAATTTATTAAACGCTTATAAATGGAGTGTTTCACTTCGAAGTTTATACCGGTGGGGATTCACGAAAAGTCGTTATACCTTCACTATTAAGAGTCGGAACTATAGGAGGAAAGAATGCATTGAGAACAGATACCTGACGTTCATACATCGTGTTCAGTTCTTGTGATTACCGCCTGGTGCATGGAACTGGTCAGAGGACGTTCGTACATACGATGAGCAGTGTAAATATTGATAGTGACGTTTTGTTTATGAAAAGTGTGTGCGTTCTGAAGTGTTAAAATTGGTGCGCTAAAATTCGTAAATAGATACGACGAAACGTGGTTGATCATCTGTTGATAATGTAAGGGAAATATTGTCAATTTTTTTCTTCTTTTTTATAAATGCTAGTAAATTCTAATAATGAGGAAGAATTACAATTTAATAAACGATTGATTACCACTATGAATATGTGACAGAAAATATTTTCTAAATAAGGATGGAGAATTTAGATAAAAGTATTGCGATTTGTTCTACATTACTACGAGAAAAAAAAATATAGCTCTATAAATCCACTTGCCCCGCCTTTTACTTTCTAACGTTTGTTTAAAAATGATATTATATGAGAGTATATAACTGATTTTATCTCAGTTATATAAGAATGCATTAAAAAAATGACCAGTGCTAATAAATGCTAATCTATCAATTGCTCAATCTTTTTGGCAGAACTAGCCGAATAAATTTCTGTATTTTTGTCTGGGATTTCTCAACTTTTAAGTTGATTAAAAAACATGTACTTATTTCTAAACTTCTCTGATGATATATACAGGGTGTTAGGTAAACATGCGACAAAAATTCATAGTGGTTATTCCTTGGCTTATTCTAAGAATATTTTTATCATATGATGATTTTTGAAAAACCCCATTGTTTCGAAGATACACAGTGAACAAAATTCGCGACAACCATATTCGATATTCGTTGAAATTTTTAATGTAAATAAAAGTATGGTGTAGTACGCCAATGAGTTTATCAAGTACAAAAAATTGTTTACAATGCGTTATGTTATTTTTTCGATCTCGATCACATGAAACGACTGTTTTATCTACTAGTAGTGAATTTCATTTGAATATACGTCTCATCGATCGCATTTGTTTAGATTGAGTGACGTGTCTTTAATAGTTAGTGAAATCCTCTATCATGATATATACGAATGCCGAGATGACTGACATGCATTTCATGTATGGATTTGCTGATGGCAACTCATTAGAAGCTAGACGATTGTACATTGAACGATTTCCTGCCCGTCCGGAAAATCTTCGAAAACATTCAACGACGTCTTCGTGAAATAGGTTCAATGAAACGAAGTGGAAGGCCAGGAAGATCAATGACTGCAAGAACGGTATAATTGGAACAGAATGTGCTGGAGATGATAGAGGAAGATCCTGGTAGTTTAAAATTGCAAATACTTTGAATGTAAGTAATTGGACAGTTTGAAAAATTTTAAGGACAATTTGTTGTATCCATACCACATTTAACGCGTTCAGGCACTACTACATGTTAATTTTCCTCCACGTATTGCATTATATCAATGGATATTGCAAACATTAGTTCGCATCCCTCTATTCTTGACACAGATTCTTTTTATCGATGAAGCCAGTTTTTCAAGAAATGCAATAAGGAATTTTTATAATAATCATGTGTGAGCAGATGAAAATCCTCATGAGGTATTCGAAGATCGTTTTCAACATCAGTTCTCGTTGAATGTTTGGGTTGGAATTGTTGGGTGACTATCTAATAGAACTGGCAAGATTTACTGGCGTGGTGTACCGCAACTTTTTGGAAGCAACGCTGCCTGAGTTTCTGGAAGATGTACCATACGCGACAATAATTGCAATGTGGTTTATGCACGATGGTGCACCACCACATTTCAGTTTGGTTGCTCGTAATTTTTTAACAGCAACATACGGAGATCGCTGAATTGGTCGAGGTGAGCCACACGCATGGCCTGCTCGATCCCCAGACTTAAAGCCCTTAGATTATTTCTTCTGGGAATCTCTGAATTCAATAGTTTACGCCACTCCAGTTGAGAATTTGGACGATTTGCGAAATCGGATAATTGCTGCATGTAACTCAATTAGAAACGACCCTGGTGTGTTTCAAAGAGTTCGACAGTCAATGACGAGAAGATTGAATGCTTGTATCCAGACTGCAGGAAGCCATTTCGTACATTTATTGTAGATTGAGTAACTTTATATGCACTTTTTGATGATGAAATGTTGTTACTGTCGCAAATCTTGTTCGCCCTGTATCTTCGAAACAAAGGGGTTTTTCAAAAATCATCATAGGACAAAATATCCTTAGAATAGGCCAAGGAATAACCCCTTGAATTTTTGCCGCATGTTTACTTAATACCCTGTATATGGATCTTTCTACATAAATACTTTTGTAGGTAATTGCCCTTAAATGAAAAAAAAAATATATGCAGAAACTCATTTTCTACCAATTGGTGACAAAATATACAGGTTAGAGCCCATTTAAAAAAACAAAGTTATCTATTATATCTCATAAACGCGATTTTCAATTGTTTTTTTTTTCGATTACACGATTGTAATCAGCGTAAAAAACCCCACATCTTTGATAATTTAACCAACATCGTAGCTGGAATATTAAAAAGT